>VCNE01005661.1:0-36881 GCA_009869805.1 Oncopodura yosiiana
TCTTGCATTGGCTCTAAGCACTGAGGCCTTCTTCACGGTTTCTCAACTAATAAAATCCTCATGAAAATTCCAGAGTTAGGTAGAGATGTTAAGCTGGAACTAATTACAGAATCTAATTGGGTTAAAATAAACCTGAGTCTTTACTTCTAACTCAACCTCCAGCCTTTAACAATTTCTTTTTTCTTCCATGTGAACTTTTTACTCTACAGACAATCGACGTCGTATGAGTCAACAAGATTTTGGTCCTTCACAGCGAAAAACAGTTTGCAGTCTACATCCATTGTCACCATCAGACTTAACCCATCTAAATGCCCTTGCAGCCTCTTCCTCTGGTCCAGTAGGAACAGCAACAGTAAGTACCTCAGTTTCTGCTGGTGGCTCAGCCCGTAATAGTCCAATAGGGACGCCAATACCTTCGCCAACACCGTCAAGTTCACGTGACCCAAGTCCTCATTATTCTTCTCATCGTGACTCATCATCTTACATTTATCCTGAGCAACAAATTACAACTCCAATGTCACCAAGACGTCGTGAGCTTAATCACAGTCCTCGCTCTTCTCGCTCTAACTCTAATTCAAATATTACGTCAACATCTTCTTCAGTTACTACAGCAACGGGAACAACGGTTAAAGCTATGAGTCCAAGTGGTGGCGAATTGTCGCCATCAAGAGTCATTTTTGCTAAAACAGATTTTGGTGATGGTGATTCAACTGGGTTTGTTGGCTGCAGCTAAAAGTGGTAACTGGGCAGAAAACCCGGATGAGGATAATTGCAGTACAACAAGTACATTGGGCGATGGGCCAGGTAAGTTATAAAGAAGAAATGAAGGTCACGGCTAAAAGGCCGAAGGGACAGAAGTAAATAGGAAATGAATGTAATGTTGGATTTTAGGTCTGCCGGATACTTCATCGGGAAATTCTAATGCTAACTCTGTTCGACTCAGCCCTGTCACTTTCACTCTTCAAGAACCTACTGATGACCAACAGCTTAGCTCCAATGATGATGAAGTATGAAACATATTTATATATTTTTATTATATAAGTTTGGCTTTTAGATGTTTAATGCATGAGAGGGATAAGAAATGTAATGACAAGAAAAGTGAAAAAGAGAAAGTGAGACGAGTATTAATCACTGGGCAAAAAAGAATATTATATATCAAACTCTAAATGACTTATAATCAGTGTCGAATTTGTGTTGTTTCTATACTGGGAATCACTATATCTATAGCTATATAGTGAACTTTGCTATAGCTATAGCTCTATTCTGGGCATTGCTATATCTATAGCTATATAGCTATATACTGGGCTTCACTATATCTAAAGCTATATAGCTCTATACTGGGCATCACTATACCTATAGCTATAGTAGACATCGCTATAGGTATAGCTCTATATATCTTATCTATGGAAATGAGCAAAAGGAGCGTTCATAAGTGACGTCCATTAAACTGGTTATTTGTAGCTAACGTACGTCAGTTGTGAACACTCCCTTTTCCTTAGATAAGAAAGATATATAGAGAGCTATAGCTATATAGCAATGTCCAGTATAGCGACAACAGAAATTCAACACTGGTTGGTTAGAATGTTAAAAGATAGAAGAATTGTTCAGAAGTTTGTATTGAGCAGTTGACAATAAGAAAGCGTTTTTTGGTGAGCTAAGACTATATTGTCATTTTGCGTTGTCATTTTTCTTCTAAATTTATCCTGTCATGTCGTTCTGCTAAAGAAACGTACGTATAGAAATGAAGAAGAAGGCGGAGAGAGAGAAAAAAGAGCAAACTTCTCTTCCCACAAAATGACAATGAGGTCAAGTCGCTTTTTTACCGTAAAACTTAAAGTATTAGCCAGCTCAGCCTAAGCCTTTTAACTTTGACATGAGTCGTAGAATGGGAGCCATTGACTCACATTGAAGAGAGTGTGAGTTAGCGAGTGACTCCCTAACTCACATCACTCTCAATCACAAATACTAACTACTACACACTCTTTTAGGTAAAAAAATAGAACTCTCAGGCTTACTGCAAACGTTTTACGGTATAGCTACGCCAGAGTTGTAATTTATTGTGACATTTAGTTGTTGTGAACTGAGCGCTCAACTTTTTACCTTCTTCATCTTCTGTCTATTTAATTATTTATCAATAATTCATCTTGAGCCAAAGTCACTGGGAAAATTTCATTTTTATCATATACTATAATAGCTATATACATATATATAAAAGTTTATTATGTAAGATATTCCATAGCTCATTACAAGATTTTCATTATTAATAACGACATAGAAAGGAATAGAAGAATATATATAGTCAAATAGGATTTCTTTGCTATTGGTGTCAAGATGAGTTATTTTTTCTGTAGAAAACTATATAGAAAGGTGAGCTACCGTAAATCTTTTAATAGTAGCCTGGGTTTTCTATTACATTCGTCTCTCTCTATGTTACTCAGCTTAGAAGATAGGAAATGTTGCTTTAGAGTTTAGAGTAATATTTGGACGTCTGAGTGGAAGAGATTTGTGAGACAGGAAAGAGATTATAGAAAAAACTCATCGGCCGACTAATAGATTGTTGACAGCTCTCCTAAATCTTTCCGTAATTGATTCTTGCGGCCTGGCTATATATAGTCTGTCATCTCAAAGTAACTCACGTCAGAGTCAAGAATGGCCTACACTGAAATTTCTTTTAGAATTCTAAAGCTCCACGCTCACAAGAGCCGCCAGCAGGTGACCAATAGTGGTCCACTCAGCCTAAGCTCCTTTCTTAACTACAGTGGAATCTGTCTGTAAGAGTATTTATCTATAACAGTATTCTGTCTATAACGCTCACCTTTTCAAGTCTCTTAAAGCTTAAAGCCTATCTAAATACATTATATCGCCTCTCTCTATAACGATTCTGTATATAAGAGTATTCTGCCTATAAGGATGCATTTCTACCCAATATTAGGAAAATTGACGCTCTCTATAACGGTAATTGAGTAAAAACGACATCTTCAGTTGGGTTTTTTACATTTTCTGGAGAAAGAGTAGTGAAAGTTGTGGAAAATTGTGCTGGATATCTGAGTACCATAAGGACTCATTGTGAAAAGTGAAGAATGAGCCAAGCCTGATTTTTCTTGGGTTGTCTAAGCTGTGTCAGTCTGTGGGAAAATTTCTATCACAATTTAGAGAGAAGTGTACACAAGTCACTTCATCTTCCATTTCTTGGACCAATATGAAATAAAAACTTTTCAATTAATTTCTCAACATTTTTTTTTCGTCTCTCTAATCTCTGTCTGTGAGTCTCACAGACGAAAAGAGAGAGCTACCGTAAAACTTGTAATAGTAGCCGCTGTGAACAGGGCTACTATTACAAGTTATACGGTAGCCTATGCTCCACTTTAAAACTACTTTCTCTTCCTATCTATATATAACTGTAGCATATAATGTATTACATATGCTTTAGAGCTGTCCCATAACGCTGAGGAGTAATTGCAATTTTCCAAGACTAACGACTTTCCCATGCAAATTTCAACCTCTACAACACAAACCTTTCTCTTCATTTCCGCTCTACCGTAAAACTTGAGTAGTAGCCTCAGCTTTAAGAAGTTGAGGAGAGAGATTTGAAATACGAGAGAGTTGCTGGAACTCGGCGTAAGCCTTTTGAACTTTGGCATGAGTCGCAGAATGGGAGCCATTGACTCACATTGAAGAGAGTGTGAGTTAGCGAGTGAGTCCCTAACTCACACCACTCTCAATCACAAGTACTAACTACTACACACTCCCAGCTTAAAAAAATTACAACTCTCTCCGGTTTACTGCTAAAGTTTTACGGTAGTTTAATGTTTGAGTGGAGTGTGCAATTAAAGGAAGCTATTAAATTGAGTGAGACAAGTCTCAAGGTAACTATACGTGTAGGAAAGAAAAGGTCAGAGTGGAAAGTAATTTCTTTACACCTGGTCTAAAAAGAAAGGCTGGAAATAGCCTGGAGATACTGGAGAAGTGCAGACGTTGCAGTAGAAAAAAGATTTAAAGGAAATATATATATAGAAGTATAAAACGTGGTGATCTAATTGAATTTCTTGTATAGCCTAACCTCTCTATGGAGCTCCTGTAGAGAGAGAGACTATGACGTAATAATGTTATGTAATGCCGCATTCTTTTTTCTCCAGTGATTGATTTCATACACTTTTTATGAGAAATGTTTAAAAAATGACACCTGACTGTTGCAATGTGTGTTTTGTGGCTGGCGTGACAATAAGATTTGTTATAAAGTGACACGTGAGTCACATGTGCTCATCTTTTACATTAGTACTGATTTTTACAGTAAATCTTCTAATAGTAGACTGAGCTTTTTTCAATCGTTATTTAGAGTATGATGCTATATAGAGAGTATATAGCGACTCTATAGCAAGCTCCGTATAGACTTATAAGAACGTCTTTCGGTTACACAGAGTTTGATGCTATATAGAGAGTATAGCGACGCTATAGCAAGCTCCATATAGACTTATAGGAAAGCTTTTCGGTTATATAGAGTATGATGTTATATAGAAAATATAGTGACGCTATAGCAAGCTCTATATAGCCTTATAAGAATGTTTTTTGGTTATACTAGGTTCACCTTAAATACTGTCCGAATAATTTCTCGACCGTAGCTCTTAGCCAAAGGACTTTAAAATTTTTATTTTTATTTCATCTGACTCTCCAACCGATTTAGTATAAATGTACAAATTTAGAACTGTCCAAGTCTCTGTGGACCAAAATGAGCACGAAAAGAAAATTGCAAAGTTATATTATGCCGGCACGGTGCCATTTCTCAAATTTACAAATGATAGAATATTAAACGTTGAAAAGAAGTTTAATTTACAACATTATATCACATATGAAGCTAGTCTTAGTAGTGTCCCTTTAGACAATAGAAAGATAATGAGAAGCCATCGTCTAGCTTCTGGTGTAGAACAAGCCGGAAGAGAAAGCGCCTCATGACTTTTTGGAGAAAGGAGTGAAAGTACAAGTAAACTATTATTTCGATGACGTCATCAAACCGATTGTGGAACCACTCAACAATAGTCTTTTAAAAAATATGTATTAGACTTATAGACAAGACTTCACACTTTCGCATAGAGCCAAAGTTGTTTAGAAGTACGTTGAGAGTCATTTTCGAGACTTTATTTTGTTAAGAATAGTGGCCTGCTGTAACCCTAACTTTAAATCTTTAATTATGCCTTGTGGTTGACAATGGAGCCTGAGGTCTGTGCTACATCTTGCAAGACATTAGAAGAACTTACAACAGCTATATGACAAGTTTGGGACATTCTCGCGAAGGAAGTCATTCGTGCCGCCACTAATGATCGGTCACAAAGACTGAAGGCCTGTGTAAAGGCCAAAAAAGATAACATTGCAAACTAAAATTATTTTCGAAATATATAGACACTACTCTTATTATATACCAAGTTTTGTCAAATAATATCTAAAATTGAATGTACAAGAGCTAATTTTGTATCGGACAGTATTTAAGGTGAACCTAGTAGAGTCACCCATTTTTTTCTTCACTACCTGCTTCAAATTACAGAAGCAGAATAACTGGAGTAATCTCAAATCTCCGCATAGTAATAAAATTATATGAGCACGCCATACATATTAAATTAATTTTTATGATGAGACTGATGGATGTCAATGTCAGTGATTATGATTATAAATACAAGCATGTATATCAAGCGTTCGTCAGTTTACATTAAAACAATAGTAAATATAACATGTTTTTAGATTATCTCTCAAAATAATATGTAAATCCCATGTTACACATGTTATCAGCAAAAATACATAAATATATATGTCACATGCACATAAAATGATACTATAATACATACTTAAAATAAACTCAATTGATGCAAATGAAATTCTCAGAAGCACAAGAAATTTACAATTAACATATTATATATTTATGGTGATGTCTAGTCTAGTGACATTTTTGATGTTTCTCAATGCCCCAATTTCAATCATAATATGCAAGGTGAAGACTTTCGCAAGGTATGCATAATATAATATAATGTGTGTAGTTAATTCTATAAAGTTGCAAAATGGTTAAATTAATTCTGTGTCATGCACTCTTATAGAAATTCTTCCTTGACGTGATAGGCGAAGATAGCTTGGAAAACTTGGATACATAATTATACTATTTTTATTATGTGTTATACAACATAACTAAAGTTGTTCTGTGAAGAAGAGCATTATATTGATAAAGTTCTCTTTATCCTATTTCCAACGTGGCAAAAACATACATTTCAGATTCAGAGTGTTAGAGAAAATGAAACTTTTTCTGATTACAGTTATTCTATTTGTAGTTTCTACTTCATCACCTACAGTAGGTCAAGAACAAACTGAGTCAAATACAACATCAACTCAGAGACCATGTCCAGGTATCTATTAATTAAAATACAATTATATTACATTATTGTTTAGTGTTGAGAATCTAAAACAAGTCTCTAAATTCTCCAGAACTTTGCAACTTGAAACCTGACAGAGGAAATCGTGGCAAAGCTCCATTCATAAGGTATTATTTTGATGCCGAGTCTAAAGAATGTAAAAGATTTTCATACTCTGGAAGACGAGGAAATGCTAATAGATTTCGAAGTAAAAGTGAATGTGAAGACGTATGTACTAATTGTGTCATAGTACAATCCGATGAAGATGATAATAACAGTAGTAATCAAAGTCAATCTGGTAAGTATAAGGTGTGTTACATTATTTTATAAATATGTTATTAATAATAATAATAATTCTAATTTTTGTAGAATGTACAGCAACACCAGATCCAGGTCGTTGTACTGATAAAGAAACAGCTCCAGTACTAAAATGGTACTACGACTCAGATTCAGAGACTTGTAAACCATTTGCACATAGTGGATGTCTTGGAAAAACTGCAAATGTATATGAAACACAAAAAGATTGTGAAAAAGCTTGTGCAGCATCCAGTTCACAGCAATAATAATTTATTATTGTATTTTTTTTCTTCTCATCACTAATTTATTCTTGGGAGTAGTCGTAAACAGCATACATAAGAAAAGAGCTATATAATTAGCACTTTGAGTCATTTCATATGTTGAAAATAGGTTTAGTCAATAATACGTAAAGTTATGTATGATATGCAAATATATATTGTCATAATTTCTTAATAATAAAATGCTACTAGGTTTAGTTTAGTAGCTATTGAAGTTGAAAGTATATTATTTGTCATTATTTGAAAACCAAGGCCGCTGTTTTTATTTTATGTTACATCTATCAAAAAATGAGCTTCTTGGCCTTTTTCAGGGGTGCTAATTGAAATTATACAAGAAGCAATTAAAAATGTCATTTCGGGATCTTTTTTATTACTCTTGTTTCAATAAAGCTGTACAGTATAAAAGGATTGGATGACAGCATTTTAGTTTCAGATTCATTTCGGACAATCCTGAAAAAAGACTTCTTCTCTCTCAGGCTTTAATCACGATGGTAAGTAATATTTTTTAAATATATATATATATATATATATATTTATATTTCAGTCCCAAAAACTTGTAACTTTATTTCTTACACAGAATTCAATTGTAATCATTTTCTTGTGCTGTGTCAGCTTCTCAGTAGCTCAATATGGATTTGGATATCAAACTTATTACGACAATCCAGCAAGTTACTACCGCTCATCTTTTCCAAGTAGATATTCTGGACCAGCAGGCTATATTGGTGGAAATGCTCTGTTTTCTAATGGTTACTCAAATCTAGGACTTGGTTATAACTACAACAGATACTCAAATGGTTACTTTCAAAATCCATATTTGAGCAATGGTTACTCTGGCTTTGGATATCAAAATGGATTAGGCTATAATAATTTCAACAATGGATATTATGCTAGAAATGATATTCTTGACGATATTAGAAGAAGAAAGAAGTAATAATAATGATAATTATGTGTACATTCCTCGTTAAACTGTTCATCATTAGGATCGGCTTTATTATAATATTAAACGATTTTTGTTTGAAAAGTACCAAACATAGAGTATGTACTTAAATTGCATTTCCTTTACCATATTAGCGTAAATTCTCTTCACTAATTTCCATGCAAAGGTCAACTAACTACACACAATTATACACCTTATCTCTTTTTAAATATATTTAAAATGCATTAAGAATATGATGATGATAACTTGTATTAAAATTATATTTTGGTATGAACACTATGTGAAATTTGAACAAAGTAAAAAGAGTTGCTTTAGAAAGTTGCTTACACATAACTACAATTTTTTTCCATAATAATCATGCATTATAACTTGACTTTGTGCAAAGCGTGTGCTCATATACATTTATACATTCTACAAATAATAAATTTCGGCAGTGTCAATGGGGTTCTTTTCTTGCCGACGACTTAACATGTTGATGATGGTGATGATAATGACTAGAAGAAGAAGAAAAAGGAAAAATATATAAGTGAAATCTCATATTGCATACTAGTGTCATACAAGGACAAACAATATTGCCCAAAGTCAAATGTCAAAGACCTTGTCAACTTTTTTGTTACTTTTTATATACAAAAAGTGACAAATTCTTTTCTTTATTGATTGTTGTATGCACGCACTCATTGGTAAAGATTAAATCTATATATGCCAACCTTTGATAATTTTGTGCAAACATTATATTGAAGAAAGTATCATATAGTTATAAATGCTATCATCAGTCAAATCTTTTATTGTTTATTTACTTTGTGCTCCGTTTTCAATAGTTTAAGTTGATTGCTACGCGTGATTGCTCTCTCTCTCTCGCTGCTCCAATTTGACAAAACAATATGATGATGAGAAAATCATCACTCTTAAAGAACGTTTCGTGCAAAAGACATGAAATATTATTTTACGATTTTGAGATTAAGCTGTTAAAAAAGTATGAAATGTTATACATTGTACACATAAAGATTCTTTCTTGTCATTCCTGTTTTAAACTAAAAATGATTGCTAGAATTTACTTAAGTTATTACTGTATATGTGCTCTTATTCTACTTCTAGAATCTAAAACCTAAATCAATACTACATTAAAAGTACTCTGTGAAGAGTATATATGTACTTTTTACTAGTAGCAAATCGTTTGTCAACAACGTCAACAAATAATCTACAAAGAAGCTCTTGAAGAAAGCATGTGCTTGACATGATTGAAGTGTTCTCGTGATCTTGTTTTCGTCAAGTAGTTTCATTTAGGAAGTAAAGAAAAAGACAGGTCAGTCAATTTCAATGTTATGCGTGTGGTGCTGATTGTCAACATATTTATTTGACTTGTCACTTAACTATACTTCACTTGCTACACATTTGAAGACATTACACATTTATCACCAGCAACTTTTTTTTGGCTCAACTATCGGTGTGAAAGATATTTTATATATTTATATATATTAATTTATTACTCATGTTCATATGCTTTATACATACTTTGAAATAAACATAAAAACATTCCATGTGTATCAAAAAAGGCCAATGGCTGATTGAAAGGAAAAGTTTTGGTGTAATATGCAAATCTTCATTGCTTAACAAATAAAACTCATCATGTGTAAGTAAAAATGTACACAAACATGCCATAGGAGAAATTTCTTCTTTGCTACTACTACTACTACTGCAAACTTTTGCTAGCTAGTATACTATATAAAAATGTTGTATAAACACAAATTTTCAAGTACAACAAAAGAAAGGAAAAGTCATATAACATGACATTCACAGCACGACTTTGTTAGTGACAAATTAATGCTAGGTTTTGTGTTGACCATTTATAACCAAAAGGATATCCCTATAAAGATATATAGCTTAGCTAGACAATTGACAAAATTGTGTATAAGGCCGAAACTTGTTGTGTAAAAGCAGTAAAAAAAAGTATGACATAGTAAAAAAACTTGTTGAGATGAGTAAGAGAAGTGAAGATGAGCAATTTCTAATAATTAGTGAAATTGTTATGAAGAGTCACTTGTCTAGTAAACCCAAAAAAATATGCTCACGCACGTGGGATATATGATGATACTTCTTCCTTTTTTATACTTTTTTTTGAGTATGCCTATATAATAGTATAAACAAAGTACAAATTCTCAGCTAATCAATTACAAAAGGTATGAAAGGTCACTTTTGCTTTCAATCATGTCATGAATATACAAAGATTGCACATCTTTTATTACCTATACAAAAAATCTCTCTCTCTCTCTCTTTCTTTAACCTTCAACAAGACTTTCTCAAAAGCTCATCTTCTTCATTTAGTATATTAGAGGTGAAGGTCCTTTGATTATATTTACAAATTTATTCATAAATTATCAAACATAATGATATAAACATGGCATAAAGACAAAGATACATTGATGAAGACGAAGAAGAAATACTAATAAAAAAGTGAAAATTTTTTTAGAAATTATTATTAATATGTATTTTCTCTATATTTAGTTAAGATATGTGAGTGAGACGACACTCCCACACCCACAATTTTCTTAAGTAATTTCACTAAATGTCAAAACTGTTGGATGATGATTAGTGGTCAATAGGTAATTGAACTCTATTGTGGTTTTTCACCAAGGAGCAGCATCTTCAGTTGAAATGAAGTAGCTGTGGTTGATTGACCTATTACACTCTTTCAAATTAAATGTCACACCGCAATATAAATACATAAATAATACGCGAGAATTATGTGGTTCATGATATAATTATAATGTTATATTGTATATGTAGAACATGTCAGGTTAGTAAAAGAATCTATAAAGAGGAGGATGTCTTCTTGTACACATACTTGTTTACAATTACTACATACATATATATTCGCACTTTTCTCTCCTTCTGTAACATGTAACAATTTATTTAGATTGTATCTAGAACAGTTACACACTTAATTACCCCTTTATTAAATACTATATGCGTATATACACATATATTATGAATGAATGAGACTACTGAACTGCATTTATTGTCAAGAGATAATTCAGGTGCATAGAACATAAATAATAAACAAGTCGAATATAATGAGTGACGCCCCGTAGGGAAATGCATTAGAGATTTTCTCTTGTTGTTGCTACTCATCTTCTTCCTCTCTTCTTCTTCCTTTTTGATTTTGAAATTATTTTGCATTATATATGCATATATATATGTTTTTCTTCTCAACTTGTTAGTAATTCGCAACTTTCTGAAAGGACGTTCCTATCAGTTGACAGCTAAGCACAGTATATACATATAGTAAATGCTCATATATACTTGAAATATAATGATACTATTAATTTTATGCCTGTAATCTATGAAATATCTTGTTGGCTTCCTGTGTGTGTGCAATATGGTAATTCATTCTATAGAGTAGAGAAAAAAAAGTAAATTGCATGATTTTGATGATGACTACAGACTCCTACTACTTATTTACTTACTATATGATACTGTGTACAATGTATATGTGCATATAGTGAGCTTGTTAGTTTATATTACATCGAATAGTAAAGAATATGTAGCCCACCAGGTCATAAGGCAAGAAATCACTTTCTCAGCAAAAAAGTGAACTTGAAAGTTGTATTATGCTATAGTTATATGTATGTAATTCTGTACATGAGTTTTTAGCAAGTATTATAAAGTGATAGGAAGTGAAGTGTGATGGGAGACTCGCGATGAAACTCTTGTTGTTATTGTCTGTATTAAATTGAATGGAGGAAACTGGTTTGTGAGAAAATATCATCATCATATAGTTAGTTTTGACCCCTGCACGACGATGACGAAGACCAAGTTAGCACAGTAGAATAGACGACGACAACAACAAACAACACAGAACAATTGGAGAGGTATATATATTCTTTGAGATAAGACGAAGAGTGTCTCAGTTGCAAATATTCAATGGTGTGAGAAACACACACCAACAAATAAAAATATATTCACTTTTTTAAAATTTTTAGTGAATTTTTTTTTATAGATTTTTTTAAAAGAAGAATGTGATTAAAGTGCTCAAAAGTTATATTAAGTGACAAAGTACAAGAAGTGTACAAAAAATTATGTCACTACTACCCGATCCAGGGGTTATAAACCCTAGGGTAGTACTGACTGTGGCATTAGTCTCTGTATTTATAGTACAGGCTAATCCTTGGCTACTTGGTGTAAAACATGGAGATCCAACAACAGGTAAATTAAGTAATGAGCCAATCTCAAATTCCCCGTTTTAAAATTAATAATAATGATAATAATAGGCATAGACCATCATCATGGTCATGGCTGGCTTCAATTACACAATGGAAAACATCATGAGCAAAGTTCTAAATTGAGTGAAAGCTATGTTAAACAACATGGTCTTGGTCAAACTCAACAACAACGTCAACCTGGTAGTATTATCCAGAGAAAAATTAAAAGAGTTATTAATGGTGCTTCAAGTATATTGGGTATTGACCCAAATGAATTTGGAAGTCAATCATCTCACTCCAGTTTAAGTAATAAAGGAAGTGCTATGACTATGGGCTGGGGTACTCAAATGATGGGTTGGGGTATGCCGATGATGCAGAAGGTACTTTTAGAATTAATAAACTCTTGTAATTGGAATAGAATTTTTGCTATATATACAGTAGCACTCACTTATTCAAAATAAGATACATTGCTACATATGTATAACGCTCACTGATTATTTAAAAAGGGATGGGGCTGGGAAAAACCGAAAAAACAGAAAAAGAAGAAGAAACCTAAGAAAAAGAAGCCTAAAAAGAAAAAGAAGAAGAAGAAGAAGCCAAAGAAGAAGAAGAAACCAAAGAAGAAGAAGAAGCCAAAGAAGAAGAAGCCAAAAAAGAAGAAGAAGGATAAAGATGATGGATGGAGTAAGCCTGAGCCTTCTGGTGAGTTTTTTAACGACAAAATACTTATGCATAAAATTAGTGCAATATGAAATACATAATCATTTAATGTAATTTTTAGGTTGGGAAAAACCAGAGCCTGTTATGATGGGATGGATGCCTGAGCCTTCAGGTAAGTACGAAAAACTATTCATAATTTTAACAGTATTTGATTAAAAAAAACTAAAAGTCCATATGACCATAATAACTAATCAAGTTATCTGTAATTTTGTCTATTTTGCTCATTTGTGCTGTGATATGAAACTAATCAATTGACATCTAATTAATATTACAGGATGGGGGATGCCGATGGTTAAAAATGTTAAAGGTTGGTCTACTGGGTCTAGTACCGGACAAATGGATGACCCATGGAAAACTCCAGGAAAAACAGCAATTGTTCAGTAAGTTATTATAAATGAGACACGTATATATATTTGCAAAGTTTTACATAATGATTTTAATTTTATTACAAACAGCAAATTGAAACCAATATTTGATGTTCCAAAAATCAATTTAGCTGACTTAGCAAATGGTTGGAATCGTAAATCACCTGCTGGAGCTTTATTTGGAATTACCAAAGCTTATCAAGCTGTCAATATTAGAGACTATCTTCCAAATTTCTCTTCATTGAATAGAGGCTCTAGTTCTTCTAATTCTGGCTGGCAACAGCCTCAACAACAACAAATGTCAATGGGCTGGGGCCAAATGCCCATGATGCAAAAAGGATGGTCTATGCCTGTCATGATGAAAGGTTGGAGTAGATAAAAAAGAAGAATTATAAAACAGAAGAAGAGTCAGTATATCCATCAAAAATCCTAATTTATATGTTACCTACCACACGAGAGATTCATATTATGCCATAATATTATTGTTGTCATTTTCGTAGTGGTATTTATATATTTAGAGAATAATTGTTGTCTGTTTTTTTATTGTTTTCGTTTTCTTTCATATTCTCAATTGAACTTGATACTCTGAAAAGATGAATATTTACAATGTATTATAATAATACCAACAAACAAAAACAAAAACTCTTTTTTTACATAAGAAAAATAAATTGTTCTTCACTTATTGTTGTGTTTATAAAAAAAACCTGTGCTGTGTCTGTATTGTGGTAGTAGTATTTTTTTTATCAAATGAAATTGAAACTATGTAGGTCGTGAGAAATGTAAATGTTTGAGTTTGGGTTAAATTTCGTTTTATTCTAAATAATTAATCTCAATTATATACAGAAGAAGAAGAAGAGAGGAAATGAAGAAGAAGAATAGTCTTTTCTAGTGAAATTTTTCTTGGCTATTTTACAAAAGCCATATCATCATCAATATTTAAGTAAGTAATACTTTACTAGTTAGTAGTAGCTAGATGAAATCAAAGTCAAATCAAAAGTTGTATGTACATAGTTCATCTTTTAGAATGTTTGCATACATTATTAAATGAGCAAGCGAATAGATCAAGTTTTAAAAGATATATTTTTCTTAAGACTTTCACAATATAATACTAGAAGTATAATGATGAGCAAGATCAACTTAATAATTTCTTCTAAAAATCCTTTTATGCACCTTAAAAACTTGTTGTTAGTCATGTCATGTTTAAATGTACCTAAGAAAGATATGCACTAAAACAGACAATTTATGAAAACTAGAGAAGAAGAAGAGAGAGAGGAAATAGAAAGTGTATATAAATCAAGTTTCATCTTTCATCATCATGAGATCATGATGTTGTATTTAGTGATTCAAAGAAATATTATATCTATGAACATGAACTTGAGACTTTCAGAATCACTATTCAATGAATTGCATATTGTCTCATGTTACCCTCAAAATGATACGACTGTCTCAAAAGCTGAGAATTTTCTCATCTCTCTCATTTCATCATCTCACTCAAAAAGTATTTCACATCAAGCGAACTCTATCGTCAACTTTTCTCATTCCATTTACTACTCATTCGGCGTGCTCTTGTAGAAAACAACTTTGTGACTAAAGTTCCATCAATTTTTTTGGAAATCTTTCCAATTAAAATCGAAATTAATTATGGACGGTACTGGATCATCTTCATTTACTCTTCAACTTCGTGGTACTCTACGTGGCCACAATGGATGGGTTACTCAAATTGCAACAAATCCAAAAGATGAAAATATTTTATTGTCTGCTTCAAGAGGTAAGTATAGTAAATACAAAATAAAAACATATGCCGGCATATTATTATAACTTATTTTGTTTTATTTTAATAGATCGTACTTTGATTGTATGGAAATTGACAAAAAATGAAGCAAATTTTGGCATGCCAGTGAAACGCCTTTATGGTCATTCTCACTTTGTTTCTGATGTTGTTCTTTCATCTGATGGAAACTTTGCTCTTTCTGGATCATGGGATAAAACTCTTCGTCTTTGGGATTTGGCTGCTGGAAAATCAACTCGTCGTTTTGAGGATCATACAAAGGTGCTTAGCTACTACTAATGGGAGCATGATTGATGATGATGAAATTGTCACCACCGGTCGACTTCATTCTGATGAATAATGGCATATGTTTTAATTCATGCCACACCATTTCCATTAACTTCTTATGGAATCAAATAGTTGATGGAAAAAGAAGAGTCAAGATATTATGTATTTAGTTTTGTATTCTTGATCGCAAGAGGTGAGCCCAATTAATAATGGGCATTCATCAGGTATGGTTAAACAATCAGTGTTTTATTATTGAGTGAGAGGTCAGACAGAGATGTAATAAAAAATTCCTCTGTTTTCCTCATCAATAATATTTTTTCCTTCACGCTGAATGTTTTCTCTTTATATATAAAAATATAATGACCGGATGGCTTGAGATTATACTTTAAAAATTTTTTCCTTGAATTATTATCTAAATTGTATATAATATTTTATATATAAATTAATAGGATGTCCTTAGTGTTGCATTCTCTGCTGATAATCGTCAAATTGTTTCTGGTTCTCGTGATCATACCATCAAGTTATGGAATACTTTGGCTCAATGCAAGTTTACCATTCAAGAAGAAGGACATTCCGATTGGGTATCTTGTGTGAGATTTTCACCAAATATTGCACAACCTGTCATTGTATCATGTGGATGGGATAAATCTGTCAAGGTAAATAAACTTATAACAACTTTATATATTCTATAGCACATAATTAGACCTTGGCAGTTTCTTCAATATCTAGACAAGGGTCGAAATGTGCAAAATTGATTATTTGTCTTTTACGATTTATGTAGCCATTTTTTATATAATATAAGGTTACAATATCTTTTCAATGTAGAAGGCAAACATTTCTCTATTTTAATTTGTGAATTTTATCAACTAATTTACATATTCTTTTATTGTTTTCTCTTATATGTAGGTATGGAACCTTGCTAATTGCAAGCTCAAAGCTACTCATGATAAACATGGTGGATATTTGAATACCGTAACTGTCTCTCCTGATGGTTCTTTGTGTGCTTCTGGAGGAAAAGATGCTAAAGCTATGTTATGGGATCTTCATGATGAGAAACATTTGTATACCTTGGATCATAATGATATCATCAATGCTTTGTGTTTCTCTCCAAATCGTTATTGGTTGTGTGCTGCTACAGGACCATCTATTAAAATTTGGGTAAGTTTCTTCGGTAGTAAAATTATTTCTATTATTTTTTTATTTGATATGATGATTCTTTTATATGATAATTCATGAAATTTACCTATCTTTGCGGATATGGGACTGATCAATATAAATTAATAAATAATCAAGAATAGTCTATGTTTATACAGTGTGACATGATCTAATAATCTTTTGTCTTTTAATATTTTACAACAGGATTTGGAGACCAAGAATATGGTTGATGAATTGAGACCAGAAGTTGTATCCCAAAGTACATCAAAGAATGTTCAACCAGACTGTCTCTCACTTGCTTGGTCTACAGATGGACAAACATTATATGCTGGTTATTCAGATAATAATATTAGAGTATGGCAAGTGTCACAGACTGTAAGCCGTGCTGGAGCATAAAAAAATATGAAAAAAAGAAAACAAAAATACATTTGTATTTGAAAAAAAGAACGATTTATGAAAAATAATAAATCAAATCTATGAATAAATAAACCAGAAATCGCTTTGTTTGTTTTTGTTATACTGTATAACTTTTATTTATTCTGAATATTTGTTTTTTCATTTCACACATACAGCAGACTCTTTTACTGCATAATTAAATACTTAATGTTATTTTGAAAAGAATTTAGTATTAATTAGAAAAGATTAATAATCATATTAGAAAAGAAAAAAAAACGTAATACAAAAAACTTTCTCATATTCACATTTACTGGTCTTCATCATCAATCTTTGGAGCCAAATAATAACGAACATAGCCAAGATCTGAGTTATCACTTCCTGCTACTTTAAATTCAACGACAAGTGGAACTTCTGGAGACATTGACAACTGAACTTTGTCAGAAAGTCCACCAGCTTTAGCAAAATGATTCAAGTATCTATATGAAACATAAGAAATTATTAGTCCATATATTATTCTCATTTTAAAATTCTCTTCTAGATTGGCTTACCGAGCTGCAAATGTAAGAGTTACTGGTTCTTGAAGATCTATTTCAACTCCAACATCTTTTTTATCCTTATCAACAGATCCAGGTCCTTTCACCAATTTAGTACATCCAGTACCAATGTCACCAGTTGCAGAGAACTTGACACCTTGTTTAGTGCAAGAAATTGTAATAGATTCTCCAAATTGAGATAAATCACGAACTATACGACCAAATTCTCCAGATCCAATTCTGATAATGCATGCATAATCAGTTTCCTATCGTGATATGAATAAGTTTGAATTAGAAGTCATTTTTAATTTTTATTAGGTTTTAGATATTTCTTACCGGAATACCAAGATGCTCTTGATCCAAATTCATCAATTTCATATCAAAATCAGAAGTACGATCACTATTTTTAGCTTCAAAAACAAATGTTACAACATCAGCATTATCTTGAGCCTTCATAGTGATGACATCATCATTATTTGCACATTTTAAGATTTTAGCAAGTGATTCCAGGCTCATTCCCATTGATAAATTTCGATCACAGCGATAACTTTCAAATCCTTCAGATCTTAAACTTAAACTGACGAGAGCAACGTGACTGTTGTCCATTGCTTGAAGTTGAATTCCAGCTTCAGAGCCTGTGCCAAACAAGTAATGAAATAATTATTAGAGTAATTAGAGTGTCTGACAATTTGTGAAACATGTATAAAAAAATTTTTGATAAAATTCTTACAATCAAATGTGCCTTCTTTAAGCAAATCCTTAATTGCATCCAAAACTTTCTTGAGAGTAGCACCTTCTGCTAATTTTGCTTCAAACATTTTTACTGGAAAAGTTGTTGAAAATTCACTGGAAAACTGAAAAAAATTGTTGACAACGAGGAAAAATCGTCGACTGGCTTCCTGGTGAATACGAAAGAGAAAATGAAAGAACTGTCGACACAAAAGAAATAAGCGCCAAGCCTATGTAGAAACTGCTTTAATATTTTTAAAATGACGTTACACTGTTACATCCAATATAAAAAATCTGAAGAGTTTGTGGCTGATAGTTCCCGCTTTCTATAAATTACATAATAAATTCAAAGGCGGCAGTTGCGTAACAAAATCAAACTTTGTTTTTTAAAGTAAAAAAAATCTGTTGGATTTTACTTTGCAATGTAAAAGAGTGTTTATTTTTAGTAAGTTCCAATTAACTAAAACAAAACGCTTGATAAAATGTCGTCAATGATGTGGATAACAACTGGAGTTAAAGGATTGCGTTTAGGAACTGGACAAGCAAGGTAAAAAGCAGAAAAGTTTTTACACCACACAACTGACAACAGCAATAATGTGTTTTTCTATTAATAAATTTATTTTATGATATTTCCTTTTCAGATTGTTCGGTCGTCAATCTTCAGGTGGTGTTTCTATTCCTGATAAGCCTAAAAAACCTCTATCACCATATTTTCGATTTCTAAAACAAATGCGTCCAGAAACTATGAGACAAAATCCTCAAGCCAAGTTGACAGAAATTATTAAAATTTGTGCTAAGCGTTGGCAAGAGCTTGATGAAAGTCAAAAAGCTAGTTATGGTGAAGGCTATCGTCAAGAATTGGACAAATATCATTCAACAGTTGAAAAATATAAAAATTCACTTACACCTCAACAACAAGAAGCAGTCAAACAACAAAGATTGGAAGATATGGCAAGAAAAGAAAAACGTGAATTGAAGAAACAATATAAAGAAAATGGGCGTCCTATTAAGCCAGCAACTCCATTTTTCTTATTTCTCAAGTCACAATCAAAAGAAGGTAGTGGTGGATCATTGGAATCTTATCAAAAAGCTGCAAAAGAATTGGGTGCAAAATGGAAAGGTATGAGTGATGGTGAAAAAGAACCCTATCGTTTACAATATGAGAAAAATGCTGAAGCATATAGAAAATCATTGAATGATTGGGAAAAGAAAATGTCAAAAGAGGTATATATATATAGTTAATTGGCTTTAGGTTTAAAAATGGTCCAAATATATTAAACTTTATTTTGTCTTGTCTATTAGGGCAAAGAAGATCTCATTCGACATTATCCTAAAAAACTCCAGCCACCATCATCCTCCGCAAAAAAGGAGTCTCAACAAAAGAGCAAAAAGACTAAATAATAGTATATACAGTCAAACAATTTACAGAAAAAATATAGTTTTCCATGTTATTCCTTTTACATATGGAATTTGATGAAAAAAAGTTTCGCTTCGGTATTATTAATCTAATATTGTATTCCTATATATTATATAATTTAAAATACATGGACTATAAATGAATATTTCTTGAAAATGTGTCTTGTTTATGCTAATAAAGAAGTGAGATATTTAAAAATAAATCTGAATAATTTTTTTTCTTTCAACTTTCATTTTTATTATTCAATAAATACATACCAAATACAGCAGAGAGATTTTGTTTGAGACTCAGTAACTTTAAGATAGTATTGCATCTTAACTCATAGAGTATAGATCATCAATCAGAATTAATAAACAAACAATAATTTTTTATATTGGTCAATTATAAGCTATCATGATTGCTTCAATTTATTATCTCATGTATGATTTAATTAATTAATTCAAAGGGATTTTCATTGGACCTTTTGGCCATTTTACACCACCATCATCAGAATCATCTTCATCATCATCCTCCTCCTCTTCTTCTTCTTCATCATCATCAGCTGCCTCTCCAGTAAAATACAAAACAGCTCTTGGAATAACTTGCTCTCTAATATATTGTCCTACTTCAAAATCATCTTGAAGACTCATTTGAATTTCATCATCAATATCAGCTTCATCTTCAGGAACTACATATAATATAAAAATAATAAAAATTACTTTTACAAAAAAAGTTTGAAGTACAAAAAAATCAATCACATACCTGTTGGAGGAGAGAAAAACTTGAAAAATGAGTCGGCTTCAATAGTTTTGGTTACTAAAAACATAAAAACAATTTTACTTTAGTACTTTTATCATTTATTGTGTAGATTATTTATTATATTCTAACCTGTACGTATATTTCCTCTTTGTTTATGCTTTTGTTTCTTTCTAATTGTCTTTACAGTCAAATTCTTTCCTTTAGACCAATCAATAGTACAACCAGTACACTTGACAATTTCCAATCCTTCAAAGGAAAATGGATCTTCGCGATCAACTTCACATTTCATTTCATATGTTTTGGTTAGAACAGAGTTGGAAAAGTATTCATTTGGTGAAAAGTGAAAAAGCAACTTGAATCCCTATAAATAAATAAAAAGATCAATTTTTACAATTGCATACAATGAATTTTATTCAGAACTTACTAATGGATTTTCCATCATCTCTACTTTAACGTCTGTAAGATGTTTTAAAACAGCCTCATCCGTCGGCTCAATCATTTCAGAAATAACATCAACATTTCTAAAAGTTCTAAGCCAAAACTCTGGAATACCAACTTGTTTTCCTTCTCTGTGAAAAAATATGAAATAAATAATCCAATGTATAGAATTTCATAAATCTCTCTCTCTCTCTCTTTCTCTTACTTATTATTATCGCCATTTATTTTCATTTTATTCATTGATTCTTCAAGCCCTTCATCATCATCAGATTCAGATCCAAATTCACATTCATTGACATCTGGCTCATATTCTCCAGTAATAATTTGTCGTCTCTAAATTAACACACAGAAAGAAATATTTGGTTAATAATTACAAAAAGAAACTACCAATTAATGAACAAATTTTTATTACCTTTTCATGATGAGGCACATACAATGGCATATATTTACATTCTAAAGCATGAATTTCTTCAAAAAATTTAGCAGAAATATTAGTAACATCAACTTGAATCTTTTTCAGAGCTTTGATACGTCGTTTAACTTCAGGAGGTAGATTTTCATACTGTAAGTTAAAATATGAATGTTATCAATTTATGCATTCCAAAGTTCAGACATGATGACAAATCAGACACATGTGCTTTTTCTTACCGGCTCCAACTCATCTGGAAATTTTAATTTCTTCAAAAGCTCGTCATGATTAACTCCATTTTCTTCTTCTATATCTTCAATCTCTGATCCTGATTTTTCACCATCACCTTCCATTTTGAATCACAGATAATTAATTAGTTATACAACAAATAATTTAATTAAATTCAGACGATTAAAAAAATTCTTTCACTCCACGAGACGAGACAACGAGGTTTTGTGAGTTTGTGTGTGCAAAAAAAGAAGATAGAATGACCACAAATGCACGTGTTTCTTGAATTTCTTCTCTCGCTGTTTTTAGAAGTTGTTGATTCATTCGAGACTTGCATCATTCATGATATGACAACAAAGAGATTTCGGATTTTGATGATCAAAATTTGATTCAAGTGCCTACTGAATTTCTTGAGAAGATTATGAAATGATGATAATGACCTCAGCAGTTAGTACTAATTCTACTAGAATTCAATGATTCATAAAAGAGTGAAAAAATATTTATATAGGAAAATAACTGATACTTTTGATTATGATCTCATGAATTGATCATACATCAATGTGAATCAAATATGTGATTGTTCTTATAACGAGATAGCATCATATTATTTTATAGAATAAATCAAACTCGAGGATTTTTATTTACGTTGCTCTTTTTGTTTCTGGTCATCTGAAAAGAAAATGCGTCAAACTTTTCATAGAAAGAGAAATAGAGATCCTTGTCAATTTAGCATTCGGTCACCTACAAAATTGAAAACGACTTTTTTTAATAGTTTTTAAATAGAACCTTGAATTTCTAACAGTTTTTTAAGCAACACACGTGTTGTGTTGTCAATATGATGACGATGGTGACAAAATCATATATGCGCATAAAAAACTAAACTATTGCCTAATTCCATTTCTTATAAACTCAAAACTCTCCATCAGAGGAAGAAAACAATGTCAATGAAGTGTCATCATTTGACAATTTATGTAATTCGTCTACCTAAAGATTTGTATTTTTTTTTTGTAGAATACGGATTTCCTTGAAATCTTTAAATCTCCAATTCCTGTGTACTATGGCATACATTATATTATATTGCCAATGATAAAATATTTCCAGTGAGAGAGAAAAACAATACTAAAATGTTCTAAGTATTTCTTGGAAATCATAATACAATCGACTAATAATGATAAACAGACTTGACTGTGACTTATATTCAAGAGAAATGACAGACGGACACGAGATATATAAGTTTTGAAATTGTAATTTTGTAATATAATTTCCGGTACATCCTATATGCTTCATCTATTGTTTGCATTTATTCAAAAAGATGTGTATCCATCCGGTCGTCTGTCGGAGTCGGAGATGGACAAAAGAAAATCAGATAAATAAGGAAACAACAGTGTCAAACCATAAGGCACATAAATTCATATATTGTTAAAGACTTTTCTACTAAACCTTTTAAGTATTATTGAGACGAACGAGACATGAGGTCATAAGCTACAAACACCTTGAATTTTTTTTCTTTTGAGTTGAAAGTTGAATGTCTTTTATTACTAAAGGTTTTAAATCATTATATCACAAGAAAATATCATTTATAAGAGAGTATTATATATGTATGAATGCTTGTTGCAAGCGACTAGGTAATATAAATCTTTTTTCATTATTGCATATTATATATATGTACGTCATGAGTAGAGTTACAGATTTTATATAACAACATCTCTCCACATTTACAAGTAAAGAAATTGACCCTTATTCTTTGCCAAAGAATAAATACAAAAAGAATAAATTGTTTGCCCTAGTTCATCGTAATGCAGTGTTAGCATGCTTTATGATATTTACCCAAGTTGACAAGAACGGCAGTTTCATTCAGTTGTCTTCTTCTTCTCCTCTGACTATTATTGTTCCTTTTCATGTTATATATTTTTTTCAAGGTTCATAATGTAAGAAAACACCTGGGAGTCCTTTTTCCAGAGACTTTCAGACTCTTACTTTATATATATTACATTTTCAAAAGAAGATTTTCAAGGGATGAAAGCTTGGCCAGGTGTGTTATATATATGTACTTTTGTTACATATTATATCTTTGTACAATCTAGAGCAAAATACTTATAATATAAGGTTCCTCTCAGGAAATCTGCTTTTTATTTCTTCTCTCTCGTGTTGATAATGCTATAAAACTAGCTATTAACAATCATACTAACAAGACAGTTGCATTCATATAAACTAATTTAAATAGTTTGATCTTCTCTTCTCTTCTCTATATATTTGATTGTATCTCTAAATATCTTTTATGGATGTAACAAGAATACATTTAGATGTCATCACCACATTAAGATCATCATTATATATATTATGATGTGCTTTTCCATTGAAAAGAGGAAATGTCGTCTTTTATTATATTTCATTAAGAAAACTTATGAACCATGTCTCTTGTGATGATACTTCATCTGATTTATATAATAATGATCTCTAAATAACTATAGTATAGAGGAAATGACAACAGTTGCAAAGTGTGTAAGTAAACTACGGTACATTACTGTGTACGTAATTTAATCTAAACTCTCTCTCTCTTAAACATTAAATTACCCTTTTGAACAATTTTGAATTGACTCTAGTTTTTTTTTCTTACAACAAAAGCTACTTAGAAAACTTATAGTTTAGGATGGATGAGTTGATGATGATGATGAAAAAGCCAGGTGTTGAGTTTGACTTTTTTAACTGTTACAAGACAAGAAGACAGAAAGGTAAAGAGTAAAGTTAGTTTTGTGTCTTTATGGATTGTTCCATTTGTAAGCTGTTGAGAATGCAGTGATGTGATGACGTGTAGGAGGAGGAAGTAAAAATTGGTGGTGTCTGAAATAATGTGAAATGGTTCAATGTATATAATCTAACTTACAAAAAAGCAGAAGCAGTTAATGTCTTTTGGTATAGTACTTACAAGTAAAGTGATTGAGAAAAGTGAACGGTTTAATAGGCAAAATGAAGGGTTTAATGAGCATTTCAACTTATAGCGTTGATCTCAATGAGCAAAAGAATATTATATATTTTAATACCCTTTCTTCCGGTTCTTTCTCAAAGTAAGAAATTACACAATTCCGTTTTCCTGTTCCTAACCTAACTTTTATTTTGTCGCACTTGAACGATATTTTGAAGAGTCTTCTCTCATAAAACTTTTGTTGCATGATATACTTACTCTTCATCTTTACCACTGACGCACGAAGAGCGTGCAATGTTATTGATATGACTAAAAATTAAGCTGATTGCGTACATCACATTTTAATTTAGTCAATAAAAAACTCTACACTAGAGAAGTCTGTCTAAAATGTTGCTTTTTGAGCAACGGCAGACAGACTGTTGCATGATATCATGTTGAGACATTTCATACGCCAGATTGTCAGATATGAAAAGAAAAAGAAAACCTTTTTAGACTGAAAAATATATCTCTTAAATTCTGTGTGAGAGACTTTGGGCAATAAGTATTGTAATTTTGTAAGAAAATTGAGAACAAGAACAAAACAGAACCTTTTTGGCTTGAGTTACATGATGTGCTTTCGGCTCGTGTGTCAACTTAGGCAGGTAAGGTAGTAAGTGAAGAGTGCAAATGTCTTGAAAAATGTGTTTTTTGGTAAATTAGAAAGAGTCTTATGGAGAGAGATTGTAAAAGTGCCCTTCTTTTAAATAGATATTGAGAGCTGATATGACTGTGTTTCTACTACATGGCTCAATAACTAAATGGCATATTAGTTCACTTCTTTACATCTTTGCCGAAGAAAAGTACACAACACAAATCATATCAGAGTGTGTCACTTTACCCCACTAGCTTCTTTTCAATCTGAATGACTCAATTCTATTTCAGAGTATTATTTATATGTGTCGAAGAGTTAGCTGCTAGCAATAGTGTTAATATATGAGGAAGATTACTAATAAAAGTATTCATATACTATAAATTCTCATTGTCACAAGTGTCGACATGACAGAATTAGTAGGAAGGAGTAAATACACAACGAAATCATATAACTCTCTCTCTCAAGTTTGAGCTCTGAATTTTTCTCTCTGATGATGATGATGGCACGCTAAAAACTTGTATACTATGCTACATGACAAAAGGTTATAATACAGCACTAAATGCAAGAGAGATATATAAAAGTACCATAATATATAATAAAATAACGAAACTAAAGCTACACTAAACCAAACCACCATCGCTAGCATGAAACTCTCCATCATATTTATTACGTTGTATAGTTACGTTGCTGCAACCAACCTTAGCCTTTTGTTGTTCATCTTTGTCAGCTCAGTTCCTCTTTAGGAGCGGAAGAGTACACAGTGTGTACTACACACATCAGTCTCATTTTATTTGACGCCAAAGTTTTTTTCTAAAAGTACATCACAAGTTTACCAATTTTGTGGAAAGTGTTGTCGTGAAAAAATAGCATGCAAGACTGAAGAGTTTTGGATACTGTGAAGTAATGAGGTAAATTAATTTTTCATCAAATTTGACTTTTATCTCATTTTTCTCATTTGTTTCTCAGTAAGACTCTTGTCACTTTAGTGTCATGTCTTTCTTTTATCTCTTTCTCTTATACTTCTCAATGTCATATAATGTCATAAAATCTCAAATGTACCTTTTTGAAATAGAAGTAGTAAATTGAATTGTTGAGTGATATACTACACTTTACATAGACTCTGGCTTATGGTTTTTGACAAACAAATTATGGGCAGATAGTTTATATACCCTTTTTCTCAAGTTACTCTCTTAGTACTTATACTAACGTTCTGAAGAATTTGTTCTTGGCAAACAAAACACTTTCAATTTTACAACTCCTTTTTCTTCCACTTGTAAAATAACCATATTGGACTTTTTTTTTGTTTCTCTCTCTATATGTGTATAATATTGACAAATCCATGTTGAGAGAGAGAGAATATTCTGCTGATGACTCAGCAAAAACTTTTCTGTCGCTTACTGAACTGAACAGAAAAGTCTCAAATTGAGACTCTCGGCTCTTCGTCAAAGGAAGTCTAAATAAAACTTTTGTGTCTATGTCCAGAGCAAAAAAAAATTCGCCAATTTTCTTTATAACTTTATATATTTATTGTCTATTTCGTTTATGACTAACTGTGAAATAATATAAGGGTTGGTTGTTCGAAATCTCTTCTGGAGTAATATAAAATAATATAGTGGTGTTACAATGGACTACAGTTTTGTTCTCATTCTTCTTCTATAGTTATAAATACAAAAATATACAAGTATTTTGTCCTCTCTTTCTATCTCTCTCTCTCTCAGAACGAATGAATAATAATAATATGTAACCTTCAGAATTTAGTTTGGTTTTGTGTAGAAATCTAAAATCCATGAAGGTGACAATATTCTACTTAGAAGAAAGAGAATTCTATATAATTTTCATGCCGCATTTATTTTACTTTTGTATTATAACAGCCTACCTTCATATTTTCATGTTATTCTTCTTACCTCTTTGATTCAGGTAATATAAAATGCATTTAAAACTAGAGCACAAGAATTCTTCGTAGAGAAACTCTTTTTCCTTCTTTTTCGGCTTTTGGCCCTAGAAGAGTGTTATTGTTTCTTAGAACTTTATATTTTTCATTTGAATTTTTGACTGACTGAAAAAAGGTATAGTTAGTGCTGTATAGCTAGTACAGAGATTTCAATTCTAAAAGACCTTTTTCTTCATTTCACGCCTAGTTATGTCCCTTATTAAAAATTCTCTTCTTGAAAGAATAGGGAAACCAAAGTGAGAACAAGTAGAACAGTATCGTAGAATATACATACTTACTAACATACTACTTATATATATGAAAATGAAATTATGGACACACACAGAGATGCTTTACTTTAGAATATATACTTAGAAGGTAGCAAAATATCTCCAGTGAAAATGTACATCATGTAGGTATAGTCTATATAGTAGGCAATTGTAAAAAGGAATCCTTTTGACTACATAACTTGACAAGGTGTAGAGTAGAATTCCTTCATGTCAAAAGAGAAAGAAGAGAAGAAAAGTCTTTTGGTAAAACCAGAGAGCTATTTGCATTGTTGTCCCTTTGTTCTGGCGCCTTAACCACACTAACATTGCTTTGTAATTTAGCCTTTGTTTTGTTAATAGGAAAACTTGTATATGAAATGAAATGTGAACTGACTACTTGTTGTTGTGCACGAGCCAAAGAGAAGAATAACAACAAGGTGTTTGATGGTTGCATGAAATCATTCTAAGAAAATTACATCATACACACACTTTGTATAAGTAATCCAGATGTTTTAAGAATTTTAGACTCACTACTCTATCCTTTGTTGAAAAAGGGCTATTGGTCAGCTCAGCGGTCAGACATATAATACAGAGTGTATATTCTACATCTGCTCTTTGACATAACAAAAAAAGTCAGCAGCTGAAAAACTGAGAATTCAAAAGTGAATAATACATTACACATTGTTGTCTTACTATACACTAATCAACAAAATGGGAAATGCTCAGTTTCACATGCCACACTCAAGTCAAGAATTTACTTTTCTAGTTTTTTTTTCTTTTCATGACAAAACAGTTTTCAAATGCTACTCAATAGTTTACATGATATACATATAACTAAAGAAAATGTCACATTGAAGAATTCAAGTAAAAACCACTTGTTGTTATTATTGCAGCTAGCTCTCTATTCTATCTTTTTGATGATGAGAATCTTTACCGTATAAAATATGCTTTTAGAACATCATGCAATTCGCTTAGAATCTGAAGTATGATTTAGGGAACACTTTTTTTCTTTTGTTTTTAGTACTTCATCATCGGCAGGTGGTTAGTAAATAATAGTGTGTATAAATTAAACTTCTTGCACATAAAATACATAGAGATACAGTACTGTATGAAGAAGTTCAAAAACATTTTTAGTTAGTGTCTCATGAATTTTGTGGTTTTTGAGAAAGAGTTTCTGAGAGTTTCGTCTTGTGTGAAATTTCCACATGAAATCTTGTTCACCTCTCTTCAAAAAAGAATACCGTTGTGACATTTTCTGCCATAGGTACATGTCTTTGAAAGATTTGTCGAAACCTTAAAAATAGCATTTCCGTATCAATTTTCTTGAGTAGTTCTCTCAAATTCTCATATTACTTCTTTCATTTTTTTGTTCCTACTCTTCTCTGGAACAGAACATTCAAAATCCTTCAATCAGTCTTTTGCATGTTGCTGCTCCTGCTGCTGCTGCATCTCTAAAGATTTTTTTCTTATACCTACCTACCTCTTGGCTATATTATTCAAAATTCTCAGGTTTTTAGTTCACATAATACAAAAAAAACTTAAAGTGGTATATAGAGAGAGAAGATGGGTGAGTTTGTAATAATGATTACAGGAAGGCACAAGTAGTTTTGTTGTATATTCTTCTGTAGGCACATAAAAAGGTAAAAAAGAGAGCAAGAGGTTTATATAAAGAGCAGATGGTCAACGACAAAAATCTTCTCTTTGCCTTTTTTCATCCTTTACTTCTTACTTATATATATATATATATACGTTCATGTGATGATGATGATGATGACTACATATGATGTAATATATAAGAGAAGAAGTAAGCACACACAACTTTTACGGATAACGTGACATGAATCGTCGTCTCTAGTTTTATATATATGTGATGTAGTAAGTATAATCCATGTATTTTTTTCCTTCCTTTTCAATTTCTCAGTGAGTCAGTAGCATTTACTTATTACCATTAGTATTTACTAGTGTACATTTGAACAACAAAATAGAAGAAGACGGTGGTGGTGGAGAAGAGTACAGAAAAGAAACCTTCCTTTTAACCTATTCTAAAATTGCTTTTTGATGCTTGCATGTTGTATCATAGGTATTATTGTTAGTATATACTCTCATATTCTTTAGCAGAAAGAAAAACGGGTCAGAGAGGAAAGGAAGCAAGGCCAAATAATTTCTATGAACAAAGCTCTAAGATTACAAAACAGTATGTACCTTCAGAGAAGTTCAGAAGAGAGTAGTACCCGAAAAATAGAGAAGTCTCTCTCTTTTATTCCTCTTTTGCTTCTTTGCTCAGCTGCCTTTATATCAAAAAGTTTATTTTTCAAATATTATTATATTTGGTTTTACCTGTTAGCCGAACTCTGTACAGTACACTCTCTTGCTCTTTCCTTCTTTCTTTTCAAGTTGAAATTTGGAGCACGCAACCAACCAAAATAATTTTAGGAAAGAGTAGAGAAGAGTGCTCTCAGAATTTTCTCTCAAATTCTCATAATTTCTTACCTGTAGATTTCGGTACTTTTATCTTTTGCAGCATAGCTTTCAGTCCAAAGTACTAAAATAATGAGTCACTAATAATAAATGACTCACTTCCAATTGTTTCTCTTGTTCAACATATGTATTTACACTTGAATATTTTCTCTTTCCATGTTCGTTATTTAAATCGTCCACTAACTGACATATTGGTCATTGACATATGATATTTCTAGACAGAACCAACTGTTTTCTTTTGTTGGTTGAAGGTCAACAATTGGTAAAGTTTAATTGACGACGTGTGTATACATTGCCTAGACTTTTACTTATAGTATATATGTACACAATGTACATACTCGGCTTTCCGAAAACGTTTCGTACAAGCTAATTGTAATTAGGTTTTGGTATACTAATGGCAGTGATATAGTCAATGCATTTTTGAAAAGGCAGCATATATATTTTGTGTATTATAAAGTCTCTCACTCAGTTGCAGATTATTACTATACAGATGGTTATCACTAGTTAGCCAAAAGTTTGTGGGTAGTATTATTATTAGAGAATATATATATTGAAATATGCTTGCTTACCTCATGTTCATTTGTCTGGATTTTAGTTTTTTTCTGTCTTGGATGGAAGAGTATATGATACACATATTACTAGATAGTCTTTTGTTTTTGTCAAAAGTTTTTGTACATATACTTACATGAGCATTGCTAGTGTAATTAGTAATTTTTACATTATATTAATACATACACTGTTCTTTCTCGCCATGTACATTATTATTTACAACATGATTTACTTATATTACATGAACATTGTGCATATATATATAAGTACTCACAGTTGTTTGTTGTATGTTATCTAGAGCAGATGGACAATAGTGTTGGTTTTTTTTGGGTTGAAGGAACTTTTGCATTGTAAACATGTGTTGTAAATTGCACATGGACTTTTACAAACATGACATTCAGACAACATGCATTTTTTGATACTAACTAACTCTGTCTGAGAATGAGTACAAAGTATATATGTAAGTAAAGTAAAATCAGTCAATTTGAAATGTATTAGAGGATTATTAGAGTGAAATTTCATATCGTATCCTGTCTCAAATTTAAGAGTAGAGTATTTGCTTGCAGTATAAAAGTATGATGAGAGATACAACATGCATTCTGGGATTCTCATAGGAGAATTGGTAATAATGATTACAAATTGTACTGAAGGCTTTTTCATAATTCATATATAGCCATACTCAATGAGTGTATCAATATATTTTACATGCTGAAAAGTATTTCGGCAGAGTGCTCGTCATTTTTCTATTGTCCATATGTCATTTCCGGTTAGGTGCATGCAATGCGTAAATAATAGATATTTTTTAATTCTATAATAATAAGGCAGGGCAGTCTCAACAACAACTTCAACTCTGTTTCATATGAGTAGCACAGCGTCATTCTTTTTATATCACTCTCTTGAGAAATTCATTTCTTTAATTTCTTCTGTTTCAGATGGGCTTCAGAATTAAAAATTATAAACACAAAATGAGGGAGAAACAGAAGAGTGTGCCATTTATGTTTGAGTCGCCGGCCGGTAAAAGTGTCAATGTAGAGTTTTTAAAAACTATATTGCACTTTCTTACCTGGCCTTCAACTCAAGACAAACATATCATCATCGTCATTCAATACGCAAAAACTGGAACGGAAGTGGAAGAAGAAGACATCAGAAATAAAAGTGGTCCAAGGACAAGAAGAAGATCAAACTGGATGGTGTGACAAACAGTTAAAATGGAGATTAGGTCGATCGGTGTGCATATTTGGTGTGTTTTTATTTCTACCATTGCACAACGCCCGGCCTACTACACATTTGAACAAGCAGCCAATAAATAATGGTGACAATGAAGAAAAAAAACATGAAAATTTTCCAACTAAAAAGGAAATGTTGAAACTCTCTGTTTAGAAGTCAAAATATGTCCTAGATGTATATTAATGTAATATGAAGATCAGCAAAAGAAGAGATTTAAACTAGAGATTAAAAGTTGTTATACTACACTACTGTTTTTGTACAAAGTTGAAAGCCAAGGATTATATATATCAACAAAATAGTAACAACAAAAATACCTTGTGTAGTGAGACAAATGTAAAATATATTTATTGGCTGCAAACTTTACATCATGCTGTTTTATATATATATATATAAATTTTAAATTCCTCTAAATGTACATACATATAAAACTTTCAGATGAAATCCAGTGTATACGTCTTCTTCTTCTCTTTGATAATTCTCCATATTTTGTGTCTGTCATGTTTCATGTCATATGTACTAAGAAGATTGTTGAGGTTATATATAACTTTTATTTACCGTACAGATTACATACTTTGTCGTGGGAAATCTGTGAGAAGGAAGATACAACAAAGCCTGATATCTTAAAATATGCTAATATAAAATGAGTCCCCTCTTTGTGACACTGTAACATAATATTAGTCACATTGTTCAACATTATTATGTGATATTCTATTTTTCTTATAGTTACCACATGGTGTGATATTTCATTTCACACTTCTTCTACTACTCGGTCTCATTCATAATACTTTTGGATTAAAAATTGACTTTTGTCTTGTCTCAATTTTCTCATCATTGGGTCAATTCTTACTCACCATTGTTTGAAAATACCAACATAGAAGCAGCAGCTGCCTTTTTTCTTCTCAAGTGCTTGGTCATCTTTTTACATTTGCATGTAAAATTGAGTTGATTGTTGTAAAATGTTGAATAAAGAGAAGCCACATTGCGTAAACTCTTGTTCTCTGTTGTGTATTATTATAATAACTCGCAATTTAAGCAGTGACCCTTATATATTATTTATACCTACTCTATTATTTCACATTTCTTCTCAAACCCATCATGCAGGCTCTGAAAATTTCTAAAGCCAAAAAACATGAAAGGTTTTAAATTTCTTCTACTTGAACTGATCTGAATAAAAATGAATTTTCAATCGTACACATTTGTACTCGAGGCTTTTGAGTTTTCATGAATCATCACTGAACCATCTCTTATGTATACGTGCTGAGCAGCATCAATACATGATGTAGTAAAGATTCGGGAACAAGAAAGGTTCTAAGGAGATTTTGTTACGTCATTTTACACAACCACCAAAACCCATGTTCTTGTGCAGCTGTTCAAGAGTAAGTAAAATAGTTGGGTTGCAACTGTGTGGTTGAACAAAGAAAAAAAATCTCATTGAAAAAAGACGCTACCAAGGATGAGAGATATGAAAAGATGACGAATCTTCAATGTAACAGTCAGAAAGAAGAGAAGAAGTAGACCCACAAGAACATGACACATTAATAAAAATACACATGAAAAAAACAGGGCACCTGGAAAGTTGTCTCAATATCTTGAAGGAAAAAATGATCCATAGCCCTGCTAGTTACACTTGAATTTGTTTTAGAAAATTAAATTCCCACACAGTAAGATGAATAAAAAAAGGTTGTCGAAAAAACCATAAAATAATAGTGTACATACAATAAAATTATTCTCCATTAAATTATATATAATATTTATTTACGTCAATATATCTTTTGACTTATACACGGTACGTAAAGTTTTTTTACTGTTACAGAAATGCTTTAGATTTTTTTTATTTATTTTTGTACCCACACCATTTTATAAACCTCTGTAGTTTTTTAATGTAATTATAAAAATGAAAGAAACTCCTGAGGTTGCATATGAATAATTGAATGTGTGATGTTTTAAATGTAGAATAGTTTTTTTAAAGTGGATATATATGTATAATATAGAAAATACCAATTTTGAATTTTGATATTAAGTGTGTAGTTTAGATACAAATTTTACACGGTGTTTTGTTTTTGTTGTGATTGATTTTTCTTTAGATGTGGTGGTTGTATTTGTTGCTTTTGATGTTATTCTTATGATGATGTTTTAGTTTCAGTTAGTCGGTTGGTTGCAAAAAATGCTCAGTCCTCTTCACCTGACTCTGATTCTATATATATACAACAGAAAGAAAAACAATACGAAAATCAAACTTAGGGTCTTGTCTTAATAATATATTTGCAATAATAATCATGATAATAGAAAGTAGAACGAACCTTCTTCTGCACTTTGAAGCCACTCGATAAACTTTTTCATTTGCTCCAAGAAGACACTTTTACCCTTTGAAGAATGGGCTTCTTTATACCATTTCATTATGCTATCCTCTGATAACACATCCGCTGTTTTAGACAAAGAGAGCAAACAAAAGACATAAAAAATTAAGTCAATAGTCATCAATGACAAATATGAGACGACAAAGAGCAAAAAGTAAGTAAACACACTATATATAATACAACACAACGAAAAAGAACAAGTTTGATTGATAGTCATCTTTAACATTTAATGTTTTGTTTGACAAACTAAAAGTGTTTCATACATAACACATGAGATAAGTAGAATAGATAAAAGGACAAGAAAAATGATTAATCGATGAGCGATCGGTAATCTTACTTTTGTATAGAAGAAGAATAATTTTTTGGAAACTCTTCATAAAATTCATATTGTCATAACAGAAGTCTTGAATTCGAAGCATAAGAGTCAACTCAGACTTTGTAGTATTGGAAAATGCTCCAAGAAGTGTAGCATAATTTTTCAAATGCTTGAGAGCTTGATCAGCTACCAGCTCTTCTTTCTTATTCCATTCAATAGCTGCCATCAAAGTTGTCCAAATCTAAAACAGAGTAAAGAAAAACATATATATTTTTACTAAATATACATTTTTGTTGTTGATTAGCAAGCTATTAATTTACTTACAATAGTAAGAACTTCATGCTCAACCAGATTATTCTTTTGAGAAAAGTCCTTTACTTCAGTAATAATTTCCTTGGGAGGTTTACTTTCTTCCAATGCATTACTGACGTATACTTGCAAATCCTTTTTAACCTCTTGACTTGCTTGAGCCTTTTGCAATTTAATAATTTCAGCCAAACCTTTCTCCTGGAAAGCATTTTGAAAAATTTCTGGAGTGCGCTTGTTGAGAGGAAAAAATTCCATCAATCTGTACAAGAGAGACAAAAAAGAATTATATAATTCAACGTCAAACGCTGATACAAAATATAAAATAACAAAGTATTTTAACTTACTTTGACTCAAGTCCAGCTCGTTTAAGATTTGTAATCAAATTAGATATTCCTTTTTCATTTTTCCATGTTACAAAGACTTCTAAAATAAAGTCTAATGCCAAATTATCTTTGACCAAGTGCTCAGTAGCAATGACTGCAAGGACATTAGGGTTAAGAGAGCCATTGCAAACCCATAAAGCAGTAATTCGAGCAAGTTTACTACGTTCTTCTTCAGAAAATCTTTTCATATATGTGTAAACTTTGCGCATTTCCTCATCAAAAAGTTTCTCCAAGTACTTGAAACGCCGCATCAGCTTAAGAAAAACCTATGTAAAATATGAATATATCGATGATATATTTTTGGACTGCAGAAAAAAATATTTAAAAAAAAGAAATAATTTATACCTGCTCATAAGCTTTGAGCCCTTCAAGTGTATTCTCCGCTGCGAAGACGCAAGCGGGTGCCTATATTAATATGACAAAACTCAGTCTTAATAAAAAAACTTTTATACAACTTGTTTTCATATTTGTTGCAATTTACCAATTTTCCTTCATCTGCAGGCGTTACACCACCTATAAAATACACATATCAAAAAAAAAGTTTTATGATACAATTCATTTTATACACACATATGCATAAGAATTTCTACTTACTTGGCCCCAAAATTCCACCAGCAATCAAAACGTCAAAGAGGGTTTCACCGTATCTTCGATAATCCAATTTAGTACCACCTGCTCCATCCAAAAATTTACTCACAGCATCCAAATCAGTTCCAGCTTCTATCAAGCCTATAAAAAAGTAAAATAAAAAAGAAGAAGTCATTGTATATACTGTCCTTGCTTGCATATTTATTGACTTATTGACATATAAATAATTACCTTGAAGAAGCTGGTCTCTAAACCCCGTAGTATCAAATTTCTCCTTTTCATCTATAAACAAACAAATATAAATGATTAATTAGCAAAGCGAATAAATTATTTATATATATGAGTCATATATAAAATATTCATTTTCTTGCTCATCCTAATAAATTCCTATTGTGTCATCATCATTATATATCTGTGTAAATATATTCTTTTGACCTTGTTTCGTCATCAGCTAAGCTAATAAAGAACATTCTAATAATAATCTACTAACTAATCACTACTCTATGTGAAAATATTCCTTCTCTCTTTCTTACTTATTCATCATCAATCTAATAATCATGTCTGCATGTATAATGAGGATGAGCTAAACTTGCCAAACAGGTGACGTCATTAAAACTTTTCTATTATAATATATAAAAAGAGACTAATACTAACAAAAATCATGTGAATGACCAGCAGAAAAAGATCGATAATAATAATAATTGCATATGAAATACAAACATGATAAAAGAATTCACGATTAAAACGCATGCCGACATGATGAGAAAGAAATATGCACTTTTATAATATAACCTTGAATAAATCATTGCCCTTTTAAGTATATATACATTTTAGTAATCATTTTTACCGTTACCCAAAAGTTTTGAATAATTTTACTTTTCAAGTATCAAAAATATCTTTAAAATCTAAAAAATATGTTTATATGATCTATATAGAAAGTTTCATCTTTATGATCTGTCAATTTTCCTTCTCTATATAAGCCATAAGCTCAAAACTACTGCTACTGACGTTTTGACAGAGACATCACAAAAAGTCAAAAGAGAAGATCTCAGAAAATATATGAAAATCAAAAATCTTACCCCTTTTGCGAGTTTTAATTCGCTGTCCTGACAATACGGGTCTTTCGGTTTTTTGACTCATACAACAAGCCGGTAATTTCTCACAAAAGTGACTAAGGAAAAACAGAAATCAAAACTGAAATAAGTAAAGGGCACCGACCGAACTAACTGTAACACACTCCGTGAATGAGAATAAATGGAGGCATGAGAAACTTGTTATCAAAACTTACCACGCACAAAAACTGAAAAACTCAAAGATACCTGAGCAAGTCTTAATTAAATGTAGGGATACAATAAATAAATCAAGGAATAATACTATTGAGATAAATCACTACAAATTGTTGAATAAATATGTAAATAAACTGTCAATATTTTAACAAGCTAAATTGAGCTCAAAAAACATTTGATCCAAAAAAACAATTTTTGCTACCATGCCTTTTTTCAGGTCTCCAGCTAATCCAATAGCCTCTTTAGCGCTAGTTTTGATTTGAGTTTTAATGTTTGAAATGTTTACAATTTTGAGCTAAAAATCGGTAAAATAAAATTTTGAATAAAAATCAGTAGATTTTTTGTAAAAAA
>VCNE01005664.1:0-11985 GCA_009869805.1 Oncopodura yosiiana
TGAGACAAGTTGTGAGACATTGTACAAATATATATTTATTATTACAAACTAACATCATTAGGAAGAAGTCGCTGTAAAAGTCTTCTTAGAAAACCATCATCCAAATATATATTTGGTAATTTAGGCCGGGTTTGAAAAAATTTTCCAATTTCTTGATGTCGAAATAAAACTCTTGCTTTATCAGCTGCAGCCATTTGAAATGTGTTGACAAAATGTTTCTAAAATGTCAATGAACTCTCAAATAAACAATTTATTGTTTTGTGGGTCCCTTCTGTTTTCCAGACAAAATAAACACAAGTCAGCAGCTTTAAATTAAAGGAAATTCTATAAGCTGAAACTACATATAAAGTATATACTGTAGTACAATGCACTACTACGTAAAGGGGAGATGTGAAGATTTTCATTTGATCATTCAAGTGGGGGCATATAAAATTTATATTATTCCAGTAAAATGGCGACGACCGGTGGTGGTTCCTTGACAAAGGTAAAGTTCAATTTAAAGGTCATTTCATTAACATCAGTACAAACTATAATATTCTTTAATTATTTATGTATTGTAGCAAGGACAATTATTTGAGGAAGAATGGCCCAAAATGCAACCATCAATTGTCAAACTTTTAAGACAAGAACCTGTCAACAGATCAGAGTGGCAAGGTATTTGTATAATTAATTAATTATGCTTAATTTAAGTGCCTCATCATCATAGTGAGTTTATAGACTACAAAATTTGTTGTTTTCTGTGTATATTTATAGATTTATTCTACTCTGTCCATCAAGTGTGTCTTTGGGATGAAAAAGCAGCAGCAAAAATCTACAAAGCTTTACAAGAAAATATTACAGAATTCATAGGACAAGCCACTGTTGTAAGTCCATATTTTAATTGGCGTGGAAGTTTAGATATATATTATAAAGTAGATTAATTAATCTATTTATTATTCTTGTGTTGTTTTAGAGAGTTCTAGCGCATTCTGAGGACCAAGCATTATTAAAAGCGTATATTGGAGAATGGAGAAAGTTTTTTGAACAGTGTAGTTATCTTCCAAAACCATTTAGCCAAGTTGAAATTTCTTTAAATAATAATAATGCCAATAGTTCAGGTCCAAAGAAATATAAAAATGAAGACAGTGATGTTCGTAAAGTGAGTGTAAAAAAACAACTAATAAAATAAGTGTTTTACCAATGTTTGACAAATAAAACTAATTAATAATATTTGTTTTTAATTTTGTTATGTTTATAGCTAATGCTGGATAGTTGGAATAATCAAATATTTATGAATATTAAACAGCGGCTTCAGTCTTCCGCAATGAAATTAGTACGAGCAGAAAGAAATGGTGAAGCTTTTGACTCATTATTAGTGATTGGTGTGAGGGAATCTTATGGTAATTACATAATAATATTGTAGTAGTTTGTTTATTTATTAGAATATAATTTATAATAAATGTTTATTCTTATTTTATAGTTAATTTGAGCTCAGATCCTGATGACAAATTAAAAATTTATAGAGATAATTTTGAAAAGGCTTATATTGAAGCAACCGAAGCATTTTATCAATGGTATATATTTCAGAACATAAAACTACTGTTTAAATTCGTCTATATGTTAATACTTTTACCATAAAACTTTATCCTTTTCTATATAAAGTGCTGCTGGGCATTCATTACAAGATAACGGTGTTCAAAACTACATGAAATATGCTTATGCCAAATTAAGAGAAGAAGAAATGAGAGCTAAAAAGTATTTAGAACCAAGTTCCGGTTCTACAGTGGTAAGAAACCTGATCAAGATTAAGATTATATATCTTGATGATGTATGTAGTTAGTAATGTCAGACTGACTATGTTTGTGTATTTAAATAGTTGATGGAGTGTTGTGTGAATGTACTTGTGACTTGTTTCAAAGATACCATTTTGGCAGAATGCCCTGGAATGATTAAGGCTAATGAAACTGAAAGTAAGGTTTTATTTGATTGATAAATGCCACACAATGAGTAGAGAAAGAAAAGATATGTATGCACTAACAACAAACATTTAATTCTTTAACTATTTTTATAAATAGAATTACAGCTTATGTACAAATTAATGGACAAGGTACCTGATGGAATTAGTTCTATGTTAAAAGACTTGGAAGAGCATATAATTTCTGCTGGTACAGGTTAGTTGTTGTTAAATGAAAATTTTATTGAAATATAAAATCTTTTTGATTTACAATTTATTAGACTTTTTAAAATTATTTGTAGATGATATGAAACAAGTTGCAGATATTATTACTCAAGACTCTGAAAAATATGTAGAGAGACTTTTAGAACTGTTTCGACGTTTTAGTACATTAGTCTCGAGCGCATTTTTAGATGATCCAAGATTTCTTACTTCCCGTGATATGGCATATAAATTAGTTGTTAATGACACATCCGTTTTCCGTCTTGAACTGCCAACTAATAAACAAGTAAGTACTTTTAACGTCATAATATGATCTACTTATTGTAATACACTTTTATATAATTTTCCTTTTTTCTTTTCATAAAGGGCCTATCTGTAAAAACACAACCAGAGTCAAGATGTCCTGAATTACTTGCAAACTACTGTGATTTACTCTTAAGAAAAACTCCATTGAGTAAACGACTGACAAGTGATGAAATAGAAAGTCGACTCAGGGATGTGGTAAGTTGTTATTATGAGAGTTTTTTTTTATTAAAAGAACTTTCGATTTCAATATATTTTTTTCTTTTCTTTCACTGATTCTATATAGCTTCTAGTCTTGAAATACGTACAGAATAAAGACGTATTTATGAGATATCACAAAGCTCATTTAACAAGACGGCTCATTTTAGACGCTTCAGCAGATTCAGAAAAAGAAGAAAATATGGTAGAGTGGTTACGTGAAGTTGGTAAGAAATTAATTAAAACAAATTAACGAATATTTGAAAGTGTCTCACTAAATTAATTACAATAAGAATAAATTAAATTTTAACTTACAGGGATGCCTGCAGATTATGTTAATAAATTAGCTAGAATGTTTCAAGATGTAAAAGTGTCGGAAGATCTCAATGTTCAATTTAAAGAACAATATCGAAGAACTAAAGGACCTATTGCAGACTCAATAAACATTAAAATACTTAATGCTGGAGCTTGGGCAAGAGGAAGTGAGAGAGTGACTGTATCTTTACCATTAGAGCTTGAGGACTATATTCCTGAAGTAGAAGACTTTTATAGAAAAAAACATAATGGAAGAAAATTACAATGGTATCATCACATGGCAAATGGAACTATTACATTCACAAATGCAACTGGTAAATTCGACTTGGATGTTACTACATTTCAAATGGCTGTTTTATTTGCTTGGAATCAGAGACCTAATGATATGATTGCCTATGAGAATTTAAGACTTGCTACTGAACTTCCTGATGCTGAATTAAGGTTAGTTTTTAAAAAATTTTTAGATTGCTTCTGTTGAGAGTGTAATCATCACTTAATCTTAAAAATTTATTTGTATATTTATGTATCGTCTATAGAAAAACATTGTGGTCACTTGTTGCTTTCCCTAAAGTGAAGAGGCAGTTACTCTTGTACTCTCCTGAAGTTCAAAATCCGAAAGATTTTCATGATGATACAATATTTTGGGTGAATCAGGTAAAATGACTAAAATAATATATGAATAGTTTTTTTTGTGTTATTGATATGAAATTAACTAAATATATTACGTTTTTTATTGTTGCAAATGTAACCAGGAATTCACTGTTGTGTAAGTTTTTATATTTAATTTTATTAAAAGAATTTTAATTCTTTATCAACAAATTACTAAAAAATCTTTAAATTAACACAGGAAAAATGGTCGACCTCAAAAACGTGGAAAAATTAGTTTAATAGGTAATAAATAATAACATTACAATGCATTTTCTCGCTCTGGTTTTAACATGAAAACTTTTACTAATATAGGACGTCTTCAATTATCAACTGAAAGATCAAGAGAAGAAGACAATGAAGGAATTGTACAACTACGAATTCTTAGAGTACAAGAAGCCATCATTAAAATTCTCAAGATGAGAAAAAGGATTTCAAATGCTCAATTACAAGTTGAATTGGTAGATATTCTCAAAAATATGTTTCTTCCATCTAAAAAGATGATCAAAGAACAGATAGATTGGTTGTTAGAAAATAAGTATATGCAACGAGATGAAAATGATATTAATCATTTTATATACATGGCTTAAACTATAGTTTAAAATAGTTAGAAAAAGCTCTCTTTTAAATCATCATTTTTCCTGTAGTTAGTAAAACAATAAAAATAATTTTTAGTAGTATTAGAGTAATAATGTGTTACGTCTTCAATAATAATATATACCAAAAAGTGACGAAACATCACAATAAATAAAGATATATATATATATGTTCGCACAACAATCTCCATAATTTTTTGTATTAGCAAATCTATAATTGTATCATGTGTGTATTATTATATACTATAGAAGTAAGTAATACTTAAAAAAATAAGTGCACTGATGTTGTAAAGTATAAAAAAAGTAAACAACAATTAAAAATTAATATTAAATCGAACTTATATTTATAAACATATATACATACTACTAAATAATAATATGTCATATTTGTAGAGATCTAAGTAAACAATACAGTTGAAGAAAACAAATATAATAATAATGATTTTTCATATTGTTACTTTTGCATAGCGTCTATATTTTTTTTATCAGAAATATACTCCTGTCTGGCTGCGTAGTAGTAGGTCTCACTAGACATTGCGACATCATTCATAAGAAGAGAGAACACACATAACGCTTTTCAGCCAGTGCGACATAAAATTACTTACTACCTTATAACAACATAACAGAATATATATTTTATATCTGCATTCTGCAATCTTTTACAAGTACTACTACTACTACACTATTTCACTCACATCAGACACCAGACCAAGGTCAATTAAGTATTATAGAAGGAAAAATCGGACATGAATGATAGTCTTGTCCTGCTGGTGATAATTAATTAGTTTACAATTTTTTTAAAAAAACAATTTACAAAGGTAAGTCTTTAAGAATCAAACTTTCACTAGAAGTCTAAAAGACAGTCAAAAGAGAGATAGAGAGGCGTGTTGTAAAATGATGACCATAATAATATATAATTAATTTCCTTTGGTTCTAAATTTCAGATGCCACCAAAACAAAGAAGAATTGCCGTTTTGGGATTTCGTTCAGTAGGAAAATCGTCTTTAACAATTCAATTTGTTGAGAATCATTTCGTTGATTCTTATGAGCCAACTATAGAGAATACATTTTCAAAAACAATCAAAATGAAAGGACAAGAATATCAAGTAGTTTTAGTTGATACTGCTGGACAAGATGAATATTCCATTTTCCCTACACAGTACTCAATGGACATTCATGGTTATGTTCTCGTTTACTCTATAGTTGATCCAAGATCCTTAGAAGTAATACAAATCATTTATGACAAACTAACTGACATGACGGGAAAAGTGAATGTGCCGATAGTTGTTGTAGGAAATAAAAAAGACCTTCAAGCAGATCGAAAAATTCCACAAGAACAAGGGAAAAAATTGGCAGAGTCATGGAAAGCTGTATTTTTAGAAGCATCTGCAAAAAATAATGACTCTGTTTCTGACATATTTACTGCTATTTTAACACAAATTGAAAAATTAGATGCAAGTACTAATGGTCAAGGTGGAGATCAAAAACAAGGCAATTGTAGTGTTATGTGATTTACTGAAAAAGAAACTATTATTATATTCAATTGAAGAAAGAAGAAGAAAAAAAAACAAAATAAATATGTTATAATAAAAACGATATGTTATCATGTATACTGTAAAAAAATAATAATAATGTTATATTATAAAGTTATGAAATGTACTGTTAAAATAAATAAAAGTCATTTATTTTTGACCCACTATACTAATAAAACAAAATCTCAAGTGTCTCATCTCAATATATTTTTAGTTTATTTACAATTTAAGTACTACGCATCAACATTAAGTACGTCTTTTCTATCTGTTTGGTCTGTTATTGCATGATAGTGATATGATATCACTTCATAACAGGAGACAGGTAAGATATATACATTGCATTGGGCAGGTGAGTAATATAATACTTCAGGTAAGCGTGGCGCCAATAAAGAGCATTTATTTCAGGTGCAATAGTAGTAAAGAAAACATAGCCTAGGGTGTGGTTTTTAACTAAAAAGAATCTCAATTAAAAGTACTGGCGCCTTAATTAGCATGACTTATACAAAGTACTAAAATTGCACCTGTTGCTTTACATATCATGTTGTAATACATTATCAACTTTAATCAATTTAGTAGAGTTACAGGAAAGGTTGCTGTGTATATCACCGATTGTGCAATAATAAGTCATCGGCAAAATGACACTATTGACAAGAGACACTTTAAATCTTATGAAATGTGTTACACTTCTTATTGTGATCTTTGTTGGCTTTGCTGCAGGACAATTTGGATGGCAGCCAAGAGATGCATTTGATGAGATCAAATTTAAATATGACCAAGTTACAGCAGATAACTGTCAAATTAAGCAAAGGGCTGATCTTTATCTGCCTGATGATGTGGTAATTAATATTATAACTATATATACATTTCTGATACAAATACTCTCTCAACTCTACTCTTTGTACAACAATTTCAGGTGACACACAAACCAGATATAAAAGAAATTAATATCAATCCAGTCTTTCCTAATAGAACTGCTCTACTACATATTCATAATGTTGCCTTAAGTCGAGCCTTCTTTTGGTCTTATGTATTACAATCACGTTATATTCGTCCAGCAATTAATGACACATATGACCCTGGAATGATGTATTATTTTCTATCAACTGTTGCGGATGTTTCAGGAAATCCAAGAATTAATGCTAGTGCCATTTACTTTTCTCCAAATACATCATTTTCACCTTCATATAGAGGCTTCTTCAATAAAACTTTTCCTCTTTTTGCCCCGAGGACGTTTAGGTAGTAATTAAATACTTATTATGTATATATAGATATTAAAATACTGAATAGAATAATAATTGTGTGTTGTACATATGTTGTATACATATAGAGCTGATGACTTTAATGATCCTATTCATCTTGAACGTGTATCAACGCTGAATACATTCATGGTCAGAGACTTGGGTGCAATTCCTCTAAATAGCATGAGCTATAATTACACAACAGATTTTTATAGAATTAATGAGTGGTATAAGGCATGGTTGCCTGATAATGTTGGTGATCGGCATGATACAAAAACTACTTATCAAGTGGAAATTCGTTATGCAAATAATACAAATGCTACATTTACTTTTCATGGACCACCGGGTAAGAAAGATAGATATAAATACTGATTAGTTGAGTAACTACACATATTATTTATGCATACTTTCACTTTCTAGGAGCTGATGAAAATCCTGGCCCAGTTAAATGGACACGGTATATTCATTTAGAGTATATTATTGTTATTACTTATATTATATATCAAATACATTATTATATTATAGACCCTATTTTGATTGTGGAAGATCAAATAAATGGATTATAGCTGCTGTAGTACCAATTGCTGACATTTATCCAAGACATACACAATTTAGACATATTGAGTATCCAACATATACAGCAGCTTCTGTAATTGAAATGGATTTAGAAAGGATAGATATAAATCAATGTCCAATTGGTAAGTATTTATAGTGTACATTAGTATATCTTTATAATATATCTATAATCTAATGTATGTGTTATCTCTTCTAGGCGAAGGTAATCCTGAACCGAATAAATTTGCATCAACAGCAAGATGTAAAGAAGATACAACGGAATGTGAACCAATTCATGGCTATGGTTTTCGAAGAGGTGGATATCAATGTCGATGTCGACCAGGTTTTCGATTACCAAATGTAGACAGAAGACCGTTCTTAGGTGAAATTATTGAAAGGAGTCCTGAAGAAGCATATCGAAATTTCTTTAATTGTGAAAAAATTGGATGGATACAAACTCGTCCAGTATGTCTATTACTTTCGACACTATATTGAAATAGCACTAAGAAATAACAATGTTTACTTTTTATTTAGGTACAATGGGAAAATGCACCAAAAGAAATTCGACAAAAATATTTGGACAAATATTATAATTATAGAAATTTTAGTTATAATCCAACAACGTATTATTCTCCATATGATCCAACAGTTACAAGACAAAAGAATTTAAATATTGATGCAGTACTAAGATTTATACATTCAGTTGATAAAGATACTTGTAAACGTTATAAGCCAGAAGATTTAACATTGAATGGTGATATTGGATTTGGGTCAGAAGAACAATATGAAAATGAAGCATTAATGGACAGTTCGTCTTTCTAATTTTATTAGTTCATATTTACAAATTGTGGATCCAGATGAAGTATTTCCAGGAAAAAGAGTACCAGATAAACCATTGTAAGTAAATTAAATTTCCATAAAAATAACAATTTTTATACATTCTAAAAATTGCTCTATATTTCAATTATTTTTTTTAGATCTGAAGATCAAATGGTTGGTGAAACTTTAGCTTTAGTTCTTGGTGATACAAAAATATGGAGTGCTGGTACATATTGGGATCGTAACAAATTTACTAATCGTACACTTTTTGCTCCATTTGCATATAAAAAACAATTAAATACAAGAAAATTTAATGTTGAAGATTTAGCAAGACTTAATTCAACAGAAGAAGTATATTTAAATAAACCATGGTTTAGATTTTTAAAAAATCGATGGGCTGCTAATTATGATGAATTAGAAAAATACTATTTAAAAATTCATTTAAGAAATAATGAAACTGGAAATTTCCAAAGAAAATTTGAACAATACCCAACATTTTATCGTGCTGCTAATATAAATCATGGTCATTGGACAACTCCTTATTTTGATTGTCGTGGACTTGTTCCAAGATGGTCTATTACTTATGCATCTCCATTTTTTGGATGGGACAGTCTTCGAGTTAACATAGAATTTAAGTAGGTTTTATTTATAAAGTTGTTTCATGATCACACTTGTTAATTGTCATTTCTTACTTGTAGAGGGGTTGTTGCTGTTACAATGGATTTATTACAATTAGATGTAAATCAGTGCCCTGATTCATTTTATATTCCGAATGCATTTAAAGAAACTCATAAATGTGACGAGAGAACATCTTATGTAAGCGTTATAAAAATAATTTCTTTTACATTACTCATTAATGATATAATATAATGTTTATCTTTTTTCAGTGTGTTCCAATTTTGGGAAGAGGATTTGATACAGGAGGATACAAATGTGAATGTTTGCAAGGTTTTGAATATCCCTTTGATGATCCTATTACTTATTATGATGGACAATTAGTAGAAGCTGAATTTTTAAATTTAGTTATGGACAATAAGACAAGATATAATATGCTCAAATGTAGATTAGCAGGAGCTGCATCTCTCTCATCAAATTTTGTTATTGTAATTTTAGCATACGTCCTTGGTCTCATATATAATAGAAGATAAATAATTGTTGTTGTTGTTGTTTTTACACTCTTGTTATAACTCTTGTGACTTAAGTATTTACATGACATGTGTCAAAGAATCAATGTGAGCTTGTGAATCTCCCCGAGTGAATTTCTTTTTTTACTATATAATATGTATGTAATAATGTAAGTAAGGTTGTGAAAAAAATCATTCCGTCCAAAGAAAGAATCTCTCTTCTCTCTTTTTTTATTATGTACAAAAGAGTCTGACGAAAAATGAACAATCACTTTTTGTACAAATTTTTGCACCTTTTGCCAAAAATATATATACAATACAAAAAACATTTTCTACTTAATATACCTGCTTGTGTTGTGGTTTATTTTAGCATTTAGCATAATGCCGGCAGTGTTTTTGATACGTTTCATCGGTTCATTACCTTTTGTATAAAACTTTCATGAATTTCACCTTTACAACATATATATAGAGAAGAGTCATAGAACTTGACACTGAACGCTTGATTGCATTCTATTTATTTATATACCATTTAACATTGCGTACATTGACGTATCAGTCTAAACTAATTTAAAAATTAGAGAGAGCTTACATAAATAGCAATCCCATCATCATCTTTCATTTGACTATAAATATCTTGTCAACTTGAAAGCATGATGTTTATTCATTAGCAAACAATAACAGAGAGTGTGTGTGTGTATAACTTGTAAATACACAAAGTTTTGGTTCAAAAAAACATGACAAATTGGTCAAAATGGAAAGATTCTTCTGGAATTATTTTTCTTGTACTAATTTTACTACTAGTCACAACTGTCTCAGCTCTACGAGAAAATCAACAAGGCTCAATAAACAACAGATACTATAGTGCTCCAACACAAATGTCATTACCAAGTATTCCTGCAATGTCAATTAGTAGGGATACTCCTTCTCCTCCTAGTAGTAGCAATTCCGAAGGAGGTGTAAAACGTGTTGCCAAACAAGTATCACCATTATTTGGTGGTAATAATAATAATAATGACAATAATAGAGGAGAAAAGGAGGATAATGAAGGTTCAGAAACTGGATTTGGTCATCACCATCATGGTTTTGATCATCATCATCATCATGGATTAGGAGGTGGAGGAGGAGGTGGACATCATCACGATTCTAAATATTTCCAGTAATGTTTTTTTTTTATTTATTCTTATTAATGTAAAGTAGTCTAATTAGTAATAAAATTCACTCTCTCTCTCTATTTCTCACGGGGCACAAATGAGATTAGGTTAATGGATGGTTACTTGATTAAGCATGGACCTCATAATTATGAGATTGGGACTGGTATGTATGACGAGTGACGACTATTTATTGTGCGCGATAATTGCGCAAATATGAGTAATTGTCATCAAAAATGGATCAAAAGAAAAAATAGATACCTGATGAAATGGAAGAAGAAGACCGTATATGCTAAATAAAAATTATATTATGCATTTTCTATTGAGTGAGATGATATGTATACATGAAAAGTGGTTTGTAATAAATGCAGCAAATAAATTTATTTATTTGTGGAAGATATTGAAAGAGACTAATTATTTTTCATGATGTGTGTACCAGTTGGAGAAACTCCAAATGGTTGGGAAGAGAGATGGGAGAGAGTTGATGGAATCAGCAAACAAGGAAAGGTGTGAATATTGTTTTTCATCTTTTATATTTTTTTCATTCTTTAGATATGCTCATGTGCCAGACTATAATACAGAAGAATGGGGATTTAGACGAGGAAATCCTTATCATTTCCAAGAACGCTATAGAAAAAGATATGGATGGACATTTAAAGAAAAATTAAGTGTTTTATACGCGTAAAAATTATTTTATGACTTTATCTTACTTTTAATTTATTTTCTTAATTGTAGGCAAAGTGGGGCGATAAGTATGGAGGCTATGGAGAACACTATTGGGACTACAATCATGTCGATCATCACGGAGATAGTAGTGGTGGTGGTGGAGGTGGCGGAGGAGGAGGAGGAACTGGAGCAGGAGACGATAGTGGAGGATATCATCATCACGGCTATCATAGCGAGCCTGTACCAAGTTACCAAAGTCAAATAGCTGGACAAGATAGCAAAGATAATTACCGAAGCAGCAGTAAAGATAATTACCGAAGTAGCAGTAAAGACAATTACAGAACTAGCAGTAAAGATAGCTATCGAAGTAGTAACAGTGAAAAGTATCGAAGTTCCGTTTTAAACAAGAGACAAAGTGATAAATCACATAGTAGAAAAGCATCATCAACTACTACAACAACATTAAAACCAAATATGAGTTCTCAGAAGCCATTAGATTTTGAACCATTGATGAAATCTTCTAGTAGTGACAATATACCATCACTTTCTCTTGTTCCAAGTACAGGTCAAGTTGTAGATGAAAATACTGGTAAAGCATATTGGCTTAAACCTGTTAATACAGATCATGATTGGTGAAGAAATTGTTAATGTTTTTCTATTTTTGTTATGATATATCAATGTTATATTTTTT
>VCNE01005673.1:0-63726 GCA_009869805.1 Oncopodura yosiiana
GAAAATTGGCAACAGTGTAGAAAATGTTAACACCGCTTAAATGACTCCTCCCACTGAATTGAGAGTCATATGTATTTGATAATGTTAACACATCTATGTTAACACTGTCAAGGAAGGATTGTTCAACCCAACCCATCATCATATTTTCATAGTATAATTTCATGTTATAACTTACATTGTGTTCTCTCTGAAACATTCTGAGAATATTCTCTTCATTGGCTTCTCCAATCTCTTGTCCTTTTGCAGCTAATCCCTTGTTTCTAAAACATAAAAATTCATTAGTTCATATATGCATAATATAATTATCTAAATTAAAAATTGCGTTTACATTGATTGTCTCTCTTGTTTAGACGATTTACAATACTCTGCTCCTTTTGATTCGTGTTGTTTGAGCCGCTCTGCACTATTAAATCGTTGACCACAAGGTCTCTTGCATTTGTAATTAGAAGAGTGAGTAGTGTTGATGTGAGTCTGTCGCTGGCTATATGTGTCGAAAGTCTTGTCACATGAATCATCAGTACATAAATAAGGATTCATTTTGTTATGTTTTTTATTTTGATGATTTCTCAAGGCCACTGCCGTCGGAAATCCAGCTCCACACAATGCACATTTAATATTTGTTGAATGAAGACCACTTCTGTGCGATATTAGAGATTTATTGTCTTCAAAATATTTAGGTATAGCACATTCATTGCACACAAATGGTGTAATAGTTTATTGTTGTGAAATGAGATTCTTTCCTCTTTTTCTTTTTTTTTGCTGGTACTGCATTAAGAAACAATACTCATAGGAGAATCTTCAATTTCTTTCAATTTGTCTCTCAGCTCCTTGTTTTCTCTTTCGGCAATCACTAATCTATTTCTCACTTCAACTAATTCATCTTCCAACAATTTACACTTTGAACAGGCCATGGTGACAGCACAAAAAAGATGATGAAATGTAAACACAGGAACATATGAGCAAACTCTAACATGCATGTAATAGGAACGCATAAGGCTATGTGAAAGCAAAATTCAATTCTAATGGATTGAAATGAGACATTTTGTCTAGCACTAACCCAATGTGAATTTTGATATTTAAGCTCTTCTGCTAGTCTATTATGTTCTCGAAGCCAGATTGTGTGTATTGCTGCTAAAGCTGGTTGCTCACTACTTCTCAAATCCCCTGGAAAAAAGAAATAAAAGTAAATATTTTGTCATAAACTTCTTTCATAATATAAATATACTATACTATAGTTACCAGCTTCAAAACAAAGACCAGATGCTGCCTTGCATTCTGGGTGATTAGGAGTTTGTGGTAAAAGATCTTTCAAATGTCTTCCAGCAGGGTGACGAGTAGTGTTCATTTTCCCATCTACTAATAGTCTCAACTTTTTTGCTTCACATATATCAGAGCCATATGTGTGTGAAGCATCAACATAAGCTGTAACTTGATTCAATTGTTCTCTGAAACCTTTAGAGAGAAACAATAATGAATATATATAGTAAAGCTATAAGTTATTAGATAAAATTTTACCTAGTGTCAATTGCCCAGGAAGTGATCTAGTAAATGGAAGACAATTTGGCTCTTGAGTTGTAGAATTGACTACAGGAAAATAAGGATCATCTTCTGGTACAACAATTGGCCAACATTCTGGATGAATATTTTCCTTAGCATTGCAAGAATGACAATCTAATATTGTGCTACCAAAACCTTAATAAAGGAAGCATTTATTATATAAAAATGCTCATAAGAAAAAAAACGAATTATTATACCTCGATTCATTGGAGTATGTGTTAAATCATGATCTAATAATTGAGCATATTGCATTAAAAGCAAAGTATATCTTTGATGAGGTACACTAGTATCATCATGTACACGTGTGGAAACAAGTCTTGCACTAGGTAATGGTAAACCATTGAGAGATTCAATTCTTGGAATTTGAATACCTAAGAGAATAAAATTTTAATAAAGTTTGTATAAGCCATTTATTTATTATCCTAACCATCATGATAATCAGAAGGAAGCATTCTCTTAAAAGCTAGGAAAGCTTTTCCTTTATTCGGATCTTGTAGGTTATTACACCAGCCTGTAATAGAGCGAAAAACTGATGTATGATCACAAGGTAAGTCATGCTCTCCACATTTTTGATTTTTTGGTAAATCCGTCAATGCTGAGATTTCAATAGCTGGTAAGAAGCTTAAGATTTCTCTGACGTCACGTGTAGATGTTGGTGATGCTTCACTATCTTGTAACTCTCCGCTATAATAATCATCATTTATCGTATATAAAAAAAATATAAAAAGGTAGTTACATACAATATATATTAAAACAAACCTATTATGAGTTAGAATATTGTTAAGAAATCTTGTAGTAGCAAATTGAAGAAGAAATGATGTATTTGCTATTTCCAATGCTTGAGTCTTGGGTTTATTGAAACCAAAAGCAGTTCCAGCAGGTGAGTGTGGATCAACATTTCGTCCTATTATAAAAAGCAACAAGATAAAAAGTTTTGTTGTGTTAACTCATATTGAGGTAATGTGAGAAAAGTTTAGTTGTCATCCTGTCATATATTTCTAAAAAGAACGTCATAGAGAGAGAGAGAAAGAGTAACTAAGACGACAATCTTACTTTGCTTCCAAAGATCTACTTCATGAGAATGAAGCATTGAAATATCATTTCTTGCTTTTTGAATGGCTTCTCGTAACTTATGTGATGGAAGAGATGCTTGAGGATTGTCATTGTACCATTTTTGTAAATCCACACGTTGTATAGCAGTACCTTCACAATGCATTGGTGCATTTCTACATATGAAAAAATATATATTAAAATCAATAAGTTGATTTTATATACTCTATATGTACTTTTTATAAGTGTATAATAAAACAGAGAAAAGATGAATATGCATATATACATACAGAAAAGGATCTCGATCCAGAAAAACACTGGGTTGAACTTCTTTGACAGCATTGCTATTGTCACAAATCACACGAGCAAATGTAACTTTTCGGATTTCTTGTAATTGCTCTAAAATACAAAAAGATTCAAGACAAAAGAAGCTATATATCATGCTCATTTTCCGTCATGCAATAAGTCATTGTATCAAATAATATTATAACTGGAGAGAAGTCGTCTTATAGTCTGATAACCTTCAACTTGACTCTTTTTACGTCAATAATTATATATATATATATGCATACATGTATATTGTTTACAAGTTGAATGAAATACATATTTTTTTAACCAATACTTGATTGAAAGACCAGTAAGACAAGATTTGCCAAAAACTATTAGAGGCACGATATACATATGAGATGTAAAGTTATAAAGAACGTCTCAGTTGGCTACTAACATTCGAGCTCAAAAGAAAATATATAGATATATGTAACAATGAGATCTCTGTGCTGTTTAGTTTTGACAATTGTTGTTTTTAATTTTGCTACAGTGGACTCTCAGGTACTATTATAATAACAAGTTGAACAACAATATAATTGATAGGATGTACTATTTTGTTTAATAATTAAAAACTTTATTTTCCTTGCTAGAAATCGAAATGGATAAAGAACATGGATGAACTGTTGGCTTGGAAAGCTCCAGCTCAAATGCAAAAAGATTTGGTGTACTATCTAAGTGGGTAAGATTTAAAACAATACCCAGTCTACGTCTTCATTAGGTAATAATAAATAAACTCACTTTTAATATTTTATATTATAACAGATATGATCGAGAAGGTAGAAGCTTTAATATCACATTTCAAAAATTAAATTCAATGGAAGTAAATCGTATTTTTTTCTTAAGGCGTGCCTGTATGGGTACAAGAGTTTGGACGTTACGATTTAAAGAAGTAGATATTATAACTATTATTAGCATCAAATTTTTAGAATTTAGAATAAATCTTTGCTTCGCAATTTAGATGGGCAGAGTCTCCAAATCCTGAAGAGCGTAGCGCTGTCGATAAATATGTTGATCAATTTTATGCAAGAATCGAAAAAAGTATATTAGATGCAAATCAAACAGAGTATATCTATTTGAGTGACTTTGAGGGTTACAGTGCTGCTCAATTGGCTTCTGCTGGAGGTTGTATAGATTCATTATCATTATAGTTATTTTTTTCTAAATATATTGGTTGTTGAATATATGTAGCTGTTAGAGTGATTACAAATACACTTGTCGGTAGAGAATCATATATCCGTAACAGAATCAAAGCTGCATATGTTATCAATGCTAATGTCATATTTGAAGTAAGTACAAAAAAACTATTATATATCTATCTATTAAAATATGTCATGATATATATTTTTAGACATTATGGAACTCAATTGTTAAACATATTGTGGGCTCTTATTCTGAAAGAATTAAAATCTATGGCTCAAATTCAGACAGATGGAAACCAATTTTAATCAAAACTTTAGGAAAACAGGCACTTCCTAGTTTTTATGGTGGCGAAAAGAGTAAGTATTAAAAAAGTGAATGCTAATATTGAATTGGTTTAAGGTTTGTATTACTATTATTAAAAAATATTCATTTTCATAGATTATAAACCTGTTGCAGTATATGGTTAGAAGGTCCTACTATACTTATACTTACTTTTACTTACAAGGATAAACATATATAAAAAGAAAAAATTCCTGTTTTATTGCTACTCTACTTTTTGCATTACTCAGAAATTAAATCAAGTTACTCGGAATTCATATGCATAACTGTATTAAAGATCTTTTTTTACTATAAATCTCATATATACGTATGTAAAGTAAATACAATTAAATACCTGGTGTAAAAGCTGATGGAGGCAAATCATTTTCATACCAAAATCTGTCTCCTTTTCTCATTTTTTGAAATTGAATTCCTACATAAGCAAAAAATATAGGTCAAAATATGTAGCAAAACATTTACTTACTAATTTTGACTTATATACCAAGAAGACATCCAAATGTTGGACCGACTACTGCACCTTCTTGAGGAAACTCACTAAGTCCACCAGTAAAAAGATCAATGTCTTCAACAGTACTGTACACAATAAGTCATTAATGATTTTAATAATGAGTTACAATGTAAAGCCTCTTATTAAAAAAATTCTTTTTACTTGTATAAACGACGAAGTGATGCAATAACTTCATGAGACATTGTTCCATTGAATTCATAGAAATTACGTATTCTCCCCAAGCCACATAGCTCTCGATAAAATACATAGCCAGGAATTCCTAATTAAAAATATCAATTAATTAACGAAAATATTTAGGTTACTATCACATGTATAGTTTCCAAACCATGATCTCGTCCTTGTTGAATTAATTGTGCAGCCAAATCTAAGCCAAGACCTGAACTTGGATTTTTGTCTTCAAACATTTTATTTGTCATAATTTCATTAATAAACTGATCTTCACTTTGAGCTTTTCCACGTAGTAAACCACGGAGTAATTGATCAAGAACTTCATTACGATAAAGTTCAAAAGGTGCATAAAATGTATCTTGTATACTTTTCTCAGCTAATTTTCGTCCACTCTGTGTAATAAAAAATTCATAAATATTAATTAGATTCTTTAATTAAATGTCAATCAAAACATCATACATATGTAATATACTACCTCATCAAAAAACTGCATCGTCTTTGGCATTAATGAAGCAAAAAACCAGAGAGCAGTCGAAGAAACACCATTAAGAATGCCAGGATTTGTATTGATATCATATCCAGACCAAAAACCAGAAGATAATGGCTTAAGTCCATAACTAATCATAATTGATTCACCAAGTACAACAGGAAGAAATTCATTCTAGAAAGAAATAATAAATTTATATCAGTAATCAATTGTACATATATAGTATAGCATTCAAAAAATGCTTAATTGCGTTTCTCTCTTGATTGCCTATTTACAATTCTTTTTAAGTTAGATTAACTTAGATTAATTAGTTAAGCAAAATTATACTTACATAAGTTATATGCTGAATTTCAGCTGCAACAATACGTCTAGCTTCTTGAAATAAAATTTCATCACTCCAATGTGAATTGACATTAGCCAATTCTCTAGCTACTCTATTATGTTCTCTAAACCACAATGTATGTAACGCTGCAAGTCCAAGATGTTCATTTACTCTCTCATCGCCAGCTTTGAAACATCTACAATAAAAAGAATAATAGCATCTTTAGATATATGTATATTTAGTCTCTTAAATAAATTGATTGTATTATTACCTAAAATTTCCAGAATTAGCTCTACAGTATCTAGAATTACTGTCGGAAGGTAATAATTCTCCCCCAGGACCTGCTTGTGATCTTAATAGTCCTCCTTGAAATAGTCGAAGTTCTTCTGATTTTTTCTTGGAATTACTATATATATTGGAAGCATCAAGATAACTAGAAACTTGATTAATTTGCTCTCGTGGTCCTAAGAATAATAACAGCAAATATATCAAAAAATAACTTTCATCTTCCTAAATCTAATGCATAATAACCATACACCTTAAGTAAAAATTAATTACCTAGTGTACATCCCATTCTTGGAGCTAAATTCGATCGAATATATTCTTGGCATCTAGTTCCCAAATGACCGTAGTATGGATCTTCTTCAGGTATACGAATTGGATAACAGTCATAATGGAAATTTTGAAAAGTTACTCCACAACATTTAATTGGTGACCTTTGATATCCAAAAATTTACCAACAAGTAATGAAACTATTGAAACTCTTAGCTAATGAATTTCTATAGTAGGCTAGCTAATACACTTGCAATGATTCATCGATATAAATAAAGTAAATTAACTAGTTACACTACACCATATTAATCTAACTGACCTTTGATATCCAAAAATTTGTGGCGTGTGAGCAATGTCATGAGCAATGAATTCTCCAAAGACAGCAGTAAGTGCCATCAGATGAGCATGAGGACGATCAGAGTCCTTGTGAATGCCAATTGACACTGATCTTGCAGATGGTAAAAAATTCCCATCAGAAGCCATACGTGGACTACTTACACCTGTAAAAATTCATTAAGAAAATAATATACTGTAATACTAGACAAATACTATGTACTACATTATTAAGCTAGAGTAAGTAAGTTATTTTATTCACAAGGAAGAAGTGTAATTTGATTTTATCATTTCATGTGTGTATACATTTATTTAGTAGCAGAAAATTATATACACCCACTACATAATTCATCTCTCTAAACATAAATTATGCAAAAATGATAAGATGCAACTCTAGTCTTTTTCCGTTCCACTGACCTACAATTTATTCTCATATAGTGCGTACATAAACTCTCTCTCTCTCTATTTATTTAATCATTTTAAATGTCATGTAAGTTGTAATTCAAAATGACAAGCAAAATTACATCATCGTAACTTGTAACTGTGAGCAATAAACTTGAGACTCGTGTCTAGTTTAACAATGCATTCTATCAATTTATACTAAGCAAGTTGTGTGTACTTGACACCGTATAGTCACAACAATATCTCATATCATTACTTTTTTTCTAAATTGTCAGCTACCTATAAATATCATGCAAGCTCTTGGCATTGTATATTAAAATAACACTTTCAAATTCATATAGCTCCCGTTACCTATAGACAATTTATAAATAGTGCTAACAAACTCTAACAACTTTTATTATATAACATCCACACAATATATATGTATATTATGTGTCTGAGAAGTCCTGAAGACTTGGTGGTGTTGACACAGTTTGCAAACACTTGACAATGAAATAGTTGTGTACTATGTATGTATATGTTATGTATGTAGAGTTTATTATAACTTTCTTCACTTACCGTCATCATAGATTGGCATGAGATATCTCAAATATCTTGTATTTGTACTTCCCCATTTTGGATGTTGAACATTATTACAGTATCCATTGTAAGCTCTGTACTTCCTCGGCTGACAAGGAAAATCAACTCGTAGTGGACACTCATCACTCAACTGAGACTTTCTAATATCCAAATTGGGTAAATTGTAAGCGATCTGCTCTCGACTCAGCCCATATCTACATACATACACATTGCTTATTATCAAGAAGTGCGTAATGTCTACTTTATTACTTAATTAAAAATGTTGATTAGAGTGATGGATTCAACAGAATATATTCTTTTTTTATTCTGTACTCTTTACATGTAGCAATACCTTACTATAAGGGGGCCCAAGAAATTTTAAAATCAAAATGACTAGATAGATTATTATTATTATATGTACTTCTTTATAAATATTTCATGTGACGTTTATAACAACAAATTAGCACTCAATACTTTACTACATTTATCACTCTCAATCTTGTGTATATGTATTGCTACACATTTGTTAAATCATGTCAAGAGTTATGTAATGGTTAAAAATTACCAATCAAGATTAACTGTATGTTTATATAACAGAAGCATTATGGGTGGTTCTATAATTCTTCTTCTAGACAGCAACAATAAACATTTTAGAGCAAATTAACAAATGCTACATATATGTTCATACTACCTTGTATTCTAATTTAGCAATTGTGTCATCATCATCATCGTTAGCATTCCTGAGTCGTATTATAGCATTGGTATGTAATATAAGCATATATTAATGAACGAAGGAGTAGAATATGGAGTGAGAGAAATATATTGAGTAATGAATGATGTTTTCATCTTGATAAAAATTTGACGTAGAATTTTTGTGAAATAAAAAGTGAAACTTATGAGTCATACGTTATAGTGCTTTTGTACTCATTTGCAATACTGTCTGCTATAAGGTTGACATTGAAAGTAATATCAAAACATTTTTGCGTCTGGCTCATCTCTTGCTGAAAACTGATCTGTCACATAACATAGTTAAAAAAACCGGCTAACCCACATTCTATTATAATGAGTATATAATATTATGCAAGTTTATATCGAAGAATGTCTCATCCTATCTCAATGTGACCTTTGAAATTATCTAATTCCCATCAACAGTGTGAACATAAAAAAAATTAGATTCATTATGTTATTATACTACCTCTGAGCTATGATACGTGTTGTTTCCTCGGATAAAAATGAAATTCTTGAGATATTCTCTGCTGCTGGATTACTTCTATGTGAAGCTGCCATAAACCATGAGGCAGTGCCGGCTGTGTGATGTGCTCCTAAAATAAATTATAACATTTTTTAATTATTTTTGTTTGTGAATTTTGATAAGAGTTAAAAAACCATCTTGAAAATCTTTGAAAATTTTACACGAGTTTTATGATACTGTAATTTATATTTTAATTAGTTCTGGTAAAGCTAATGAATTTATATCAATGAGGAAATGCAAAATACAATTGTGATATATGTATAGATATTTATAGTTGTTATGCTCTTGATGCAAAAGAAATTTCAAAAGTTCTTACATGAAACCTTTACCAAGGTTGAACTATTATATATGCTTGCAGATAAACATTTAGTTATTGTTACAAGTCTCACTTCTCAAATATGCATTCTCAGTGTGAACCGTGACTTAATAACTAATTATATATACAAAACATCATCACTTTCTATTTACCTTGCTTTCCACATGAAGCTTCCTTTTTTAACAAGAATAGACGACACGGTTATATCCAAAGCATTTACAAAAGCTTATATATACCATATTGATACCCTTGACGATGTTTCACACTCATCCATCAACATAAATTTTATAGCAATATACCAAATTACTGATGCTACAAGTTCAGTTGAAAGTAATTTACATATATGTATGTCTCTTTCATCACTCTTTCTTCATATTGTCGTCTCATCATATTGTACATATGTACTTATTTCATAGTAAGTCATTGACAACAATAATATTGCAAAAATATCACTCTCTCATTGAAACAACAATATCTATAACTACATATATATACATATATGACATCAGTCGACTAGGAACACTACAATTTCGACACACCTGAACAATTATGAAAATTAAGAAAATCATATGCGGATGTAAATGTTTTGCATGTGTTGTGTTTCTATACTCGTATGTAGGAGTATGTGTTTTTTGTCGCAAGTAACAATTACAATTATTGCTTGTAACTGTTTTAACATTTAGATTTCACTTTGTAGTCTCAACAACAATTAGTAGTGCCGAATAAAAGAGTTCAAAAATGGGTTGAATGGTTACTGTTTTTGACTTTCATACCTGCATTGTAAATCTGAGGCTCAAAGATGTTGAATCTTTCATGTAAAATTGCTTCAGCTTGTCTCGTAGCTTGAGTAATTTCTTGAGCAGTGATGTTTGGCAATGGTTTGATGATAGTGGTCGTTTGCCTCTTCAATCGTTTTAACGTTAGCTTATCTTCATAAAATTCACCTGAGATCTGATTTTCTTCACCTCCAAGAGTATAATGACTACATTGTAATAAAAATAATAGAGCAGCAACAACTCCAAGCTTTGGAATTAACAGTTTCCATCTAGAAATTAATATTTCAAAATTATTAAATACGTGCTAATAGATTCAACAATTATTGAGAATAAGACATTGATTAGTGTGTCTTAAAGCGATGATTGATAATTTGGTGACATATAAAGTAAAATGTATTTATACTCATAGAAAAAAGTATTACCTAAATATTTCCACATAAATAAGTATCATATGAGTCTACTAGAAGGAGTCTTCTTTTATTACTATTTACATATGCTAGACCTTTACATTTAGTAACTATCATAAGGTTTATCATTGACCTCAATGTTTCAGAGAGAGAGAGAGAGAGAGAGAGAGAGAGAGCCTAGTGGGCATTTTATTGATGCTAATAAAAAGTACTGGAAAGGTCTCATTGACTCAACATATTAAAAAAAAGTTAAGTGAGTCATTACCATCTTATTCTGTACAATTATTACGTATTAAAAATAACTCATGTGAGATTGACGGCAGTTTTTACATATATAGAAGAGTCTTTCTAATCTCTCTAAGGGAATTGCATGATGCGGCAATAGCTATAATTAAAATGGGTTATATATTTCATTGTTTCTTTATCTGTCTTTGTCTTCTTCTGTGTATGTATGTACTAGTCAAATAAGGCAAAGGTTTTTATATTACCATCAATCAATACATAAAGTACTACCACGTACACTAAAATTTGGCACAAGGAAATTATCAACAATGCCTACTGCTATATTACAACCGACACCACTAAGATTTTTTTGTTAACTTGTAAATATCTTATAACAAATAGAAGCTCAAATGTTAAATTTTTATAATGAACGATGGGATTTTTTTGTTATTAATATAATATTTTATATCTTTAAAAACGTGATCGTTTTAATCTTAATATTGTTAAAGTACGTATTTTGTATAAATAAAGTCATGATCTGCAACCTTTCAACTTCTCCAAATGAAAATTAAGTTTTAATGTCGCTAATGGTTTAGTGACCGCATCAATAGCTATTGAATAATGAAAGGGTATTGTACGTTATAGAATCATGATGAATTCAATAGAAACAATAACAAATTTGATGATGATGAGGAGGATGATCAGAGAAGAAAAAGCGTTTCACAAAGCAATATTTCTGCAGGCATTTTGATGAGTCTCATTATTGTCTTTATCTTAAAAATTTTCTTTCTAAATACCTCCGAATATAGGAAGAGAATCAAAATAATTCCACTTGATTTTCTATGCATGTATACGTCAAGTGCAGTTAATATAAAATAAGGTACAGATAGAAAGGTTTAAAATGTTTGTTAATAACTGCATATATTTACTATCATCGTATGTAATAATGTTTACGATGAAAACGCAGCGATAAAAAGCCAGAAGAACAAAAGGTCAGGTTTAGAAGTCAGAGACGTTTAAAAGGGCAGAGTGGAAATAAGGCCAGAGTCATAAATCCAGTTTTATGTACTTTATATACTCATATATTTATGAAAAACTTTAATAATTAATAGCAAGGGTTAGATATATCAGATATTATGTTGTATAACATGTACATGCATACGAATTTTAAATACACTGGCCTTCTGGTCAATTTTTCCATCTATCTTTTGGCTTCTTAATTTCTGACCAGACCTTATCTCCGCAATCGCATAAAGCATTTTTGATTTAGTTCATCACGTTACGTGTGAAAGTGAGATGCTGAAGAAATGCCAATGTCCAATAAAAAAATGCATCATAAAGAAAATTCCAAAATAAAAATGAGCTCATGAATTGATGTAATAGAAATGAAGTATCAAAGTGATTGTTATCATATTCAATTTTCAATAGCCATTATCATTAGAAGATGATGACGTACTTTGAACTCAATCTGTATACCACAATAGAAAAATTAGTAAGCAATAAGTGAACAAAACAAAAAAATCCAGTAAAATATGATTGCATAATTGCACGAATTGGCTATTATACATACAAAGTATTCCTGCTGCTTGTATTAAAAGCTCAGAGAAATAGCGAAGCCTTGAACTCGTCTCAAAGGTGAATTTATTTTTTAAGTAATAGAAAAAAGACAATCACAAAACATATTGCACGATCACCAGTAGAAGTAGAAAATAAAAAAAATCCATTATTGTCTACAGCTCTGTTGGGCAGAGAACAAAAGCAAATTGTATGAAAGATTCCTATGCAATTTTTTATTCATCTTCAGAATGTTTTTCTATCTCAACCTGAAATTGTCAATTCAAAGTTGTCACTACTCATATTGCAAGTTCTTAGTGTGGATTTATTGACTACTTTCTTATACACTCATTAATTAATTGAAAGATGCATTGTGTTATGTGTATCAAATTGCTACAGTAATTCAATAAACTTCTGCAGAGCAAATGACCATATGAATACATGAATTAAAGAACATCATAGGGCATTGTTTTAAAATATAATACTGCATTAAATTGTTTGTTGAGATCATATTAGCAAGTCATTTTATTAGAAGAAGAAATTTAACGACTTTACTATGCTAAACTGTAAATTTAGAAAGAGATGTAATCTTTATCACTCGTGTATTCATTACAATCAACAACTTACAAGAAGATACCTTGAGATGACTCTCATTCAGTGAGCAATTTAAATGCTACATAATTCATAGTTGAGCCATCACAAGATTAACAAGTAAAAAACCAGAATAATAAAAGGGAAAGGAAGATTATACATATGTATAGATGATAAACTATTGTAAATGTACAATTTAGTGTACTCTAAAACGGTACTATATATATACGTAATTGAGATTGTAAACTGTTTATATAAACAGTTTGGAATCTATGTTACAGTAGGTAAATATGTCATCAGAAGGGAAAAGGATTATATATAGTTTATTATTATTTTTAATGCGTATATGTATATACATATATGTACATACGAAGAACAAGGAGAGTTGCAAGAAGGTATTATTATTGTAATTTGTCTCATCCGTACTAATAATAGTTTGTTGTGGTAATCTTGTAACACACCTAAATAGAATACCACTGCAAATAATAAATGACAACTCAAAACAAACAGACTCAATATTATAGGCAACTTAATGTTGAAAAGTGACAAGACTTTTTAAGAAGAGCAATCATATCTAACCAAGAATAATTAATCTTTTTAGCTAAACTCTTCATAAATAATATTCTACAAGTATGCACTCATGAATTATTGAAATCAATAGTTTAAACGAGTTTTAATAATATAAACTACTACACTGTCAAAGTGATAGTGTAAATGCATGTTGTGAAAATCATTTTAGGTTCATTACTAAATAAATGACTTTTCACTTCTTAATTCCTGGAAATACTCATCTTTTCACATCAAGGTTCTAAATCATATAAAATTATATAAATTTCCTATGAAATCTTGAGACTGACAAATTGAGAGCTTATATTGAATCTTCAAGAGTTCATATATGCAAATGATAAACCTTGGTATTTTTATTCCTCACAAGTTGAGGTACTTCAAGTCAATTGTGTTGTTGATATAAACAATTGCAAATTTGTTGCATCACAAGCCCCTGTTGAGTCTTTATTGTTTTTTATAATGCACAATGCGGGAGATGTAACAACAAAGGTATGTACATATTTCTTTTTTGGATTGAGGCGACGACTATGCAGCAGAGATTGCAAGATATTATTGAAGATGATCTCACATTAAGAAATCTAAAGTACCTGTGAAAAAAATTTAAGTTAAGACTTGTCCAAATTACATCAACAAAAAGCCAATTCTCGTGGAACTGAATTACATATAGAGCATATGATGTTGAAATGACTGCAACTGACAAATTGAGTGTGAGTAGTAAATGTAGCATCTGATAAATTTTATTGATGTAGTCGTGGGTGTTGAGGAGAATTATTTGCCTTATTGCAGCATTCTCACGCAAATCAAGGTTAGAAAACTTGACTTAATTTTCTGTTTGTTACATATTTAATTTGCAATTAATATAGTGCATGACATCATGATGAGAACCTAACGCAAACCATGTTAGCACGTTCCAACAATTAGTAGCAGGACGGCACTGTTTGAGCTATGTAATACACTGAATTAGTGCATTTGAGACACTCATCATTTACAATTGCATAAATTCTAAAAAAAGATATGTGACTATTCATTGATTAACAATGAAAAAATTGCTATTCATCAACTCTGGAATGACGATTCTTCTCTTACTTACTTAGATGTAGCTGACTTGGAATTGTTATACAGTTACAATATAAAATCTCATTCATTGTTGATAGTATATATTGAAAAGACAAAAAGATTCTGTAAGACGTATCTTGAAATCCGATTGTAGCATAGAAATATATCCCTATTAAGTTAAGATTGTTTGAATCTTGCAAATTACAATGAAAAATAATATTTCATGTTGCTGAACTTTGCTGACTGTACTGATCTACTAAAATGTTATGCACATGAACTCGTGTTTGCGACATCAGTTAATCCTTGAAAATAGCAGAACCACAATAGGGGTCGATTGTTAAAGGAAGTGTTGTTTTGTACAGTCAACCTCTAACAAAAAAATCGTAAAAACCGTACATAACATAAAGAGGACATATTATATGTACACTTTCAATTTTCTTTGGTATTCCCTTCGGATACTTAAATCTTTAAAAGACATCCACGAAATAAACCTAACTATGCTACATATAATAACCATTACAACAAGGGAGAGTTGTTAAGATTTATAACTTTCATATTAGTAGTACACACTCACACTGATTTGAAAATTGAAAACGATTTAGAAAAATACAAGGGCGTGCCTTATATTCAAGTCTACTTAAAGATAATTTTTTACAACTTGTGTTTAGTAAAAAGAGATGAGAATGAAAATAAGGAACTCTTCCAATATATGTACAATAAGAGCTCAACTTAATTTGCTACGGACGTGTGTATGCAATATTTTGAATGCCAATATCATTGATATTATTAATACAGTTAATGACTTATAATTATGCTTTTAGTATATGTGACAAAATGAATTTATTTTCTGTCATTTTACTTAAATAAAAAAAAATAAGATGCTTGCAACATTGCAGTAATTTGCATGTTTTGTCAACACAATTGTAGTGAATAGGAAGAGCTAAATAGTAAAAGTGCATCATCGCATGCACAGTAAAATAAACTGTTATCTTATGGAGGGCGGAAAACCTTCATAAAGATTGCATGTCTTTACATTTTATTTTTTGCTTGTTTATTCTTTGTGACATCTACGACGATTAAATTCCGTACCGCCTTTTAATAATAAGTTGGACATCACATAAACCAGCAGACTTCTTAAAAATAATCAAGGTCATGATGCAGAAGCTACAGCTTTAACAAATATTCTAATCCTGGGTCTATAAAACTTGACAAATCATTACTATGTAGGTATGTGCTAGTAGACAATTTTCATTTTATAATTTGACGTAGTAAATAGATAAATGCCATTAAAGTATTCCTGTACAATAATATCCCCAGAAACAACTTGTCAAATATGGGCAGTGTTGTTACATAATGTGTCTTGCTGCATAAAGTCATTTCATGAATTACATGACATCACACTTTATAACTACTACATTCATAAAAATTTCAATGTGCAACTAAACTTGATCTGATACAGTCGCGTGAGAATATCTTGATACAAGTTCAATATTAAAGTGTAAAACCATTATGAAAACACATAGGCATTTGAGCGGAAGTTACTTATATTTACACATTGGTTTTATGTTATGGTTATAAAAAGGTCAGATTTGATAGCTGATTAAAATATGAGTCCAACCTTCAAAACTGTTAAATATTTTGATGCTAAAGTGCATTATATTTAAATTACCTGTCCATTCCACGTATAATTTTGGAAGTAATTATTACGATGAAGAAACAAAATTGATAAAATTGACTTTTACACAAACCATCAGCACTTTACACTAAAATACTGTATGAAACTTAAAAGTATAATTGGTGCGGGGGAAATTGAGACACAAGTAGAACAATCGGTAATGATCAATTTCTCTATAGGGTGACAACATCAACTATGGTATCTTCTCCCTCACAGTGTATATATGAGAAACAACAAAACACAAAAAATGAATGAGAGTGACAACAACTTGTTTTAAGTCGGCTTCGAGTGTAACTCTTCTACTGAGAAGAAAGTGATAAAGAATAGTAGGGTAGTAGTTATTAGTAGAAGTAGTATTCCAGAAAAATATCTAGAGGAAAGAATTCTATATATTAGCATGTGAAGATATCAAGTACACAGGTAAGTAAGTCTTCATAAACAGAAATTGCACATCATTGTATACCTTCATATCTTTACGTTGATCCAGTCACATGCCATTTTTCTAAGGCCTACAACATAGCAGTATCATTACCTCTATAATACTAACACACATGTTGTAAATACAGAAATGGAAAGTGTTTAAAAGGAGCATCCCACAAGAACTCTCAACAATACAATGATGATGATGATGATGATGAAGGTATGTATGTATGTATTTATATGTGCGTACAGTAAATTTCTTACATATTGTCATTTCTTCTTAGGTCATCACAACTTTGGTACGTTTTGTAATATATACTTTTATTGTCTCTGAATTATTTTCTACACAGTAATTACGATTTTCATGGGTTTGGTTTGAACATCAATAAATGTTCTTTGACCAAAAGAATTATTACAATAGTTACCATAAATAAGTGTTTATTGAGACACAAAATTTGACAATGAAAGATAAAATACTAACAAAACGGTTAATTTTTACTATATATATATAATATATATATCTGGAGGTGTCTATTCTAAACTAGCACATATTTTGCATAATTTTTATAGTTCTGATTTATTCTAATTCCTAGCATATGGATGAGAGTTTCGTCGCATTCACTAATATAGAGTAGAACAGAGTAGGACGAAGAAGTGATGCAGTACCAAGGCCTTTTTATAAGATTACCGGTATGTATGATTTATAAAGTTTGTTTGAGACATATTGACTGAAGGTGCACCATAAATCTGATTTGATGAACACGGTTGTGGTTGTATGGCACGATTAGTATTATTGATATTTGTACTTGGAACTATTCTAACAATTTGAATATCATCAATAAGCATATTATTTTGACTTTGATGAACAACAGGAGGAGGAATATTTATATTATTCATCACAACAGTACGACTAGCTGCAGCAGCAGCTGAAGACGTTGATGGCACTGGTACTGATGTTTGTTGAAATTGTTTAGTAATTCCACAATTGTTTCTAATTCGTCTTTGCAAGTGTCGTCTTCGAACCAATTCACGAATACAATCAATCTGCTTGCCAATTCCTACTATTCCCAATTCCTGATGATCTTTACAAATTGATGCACCTGAAGCTTGAACTTCTGGTAATGAGAATGATCTTATATAGTCATAAATACTTAAAAATTCTTCAGGTGTAGCATTGTAATTTCCTTCAACATAGCGAGGAGCTCTTTCAAGTACTTCATTAACATTCATAAAATCATAATTCAACTCTGTATCACTCTTACTACCATAATAACGAATTAGACGAGCAATTCTATATTGAAGCAATTTGATATTAAGTGCTGACTCCTTGAAATTCTTGTCCTCTAGCATTCTCTTTAGTACTAATAGTAAAAAGATATACGCTCCCATTGTTTCCATAGTAAATTGTTCTTTGAATTGTTGCTGATTTTCTTTAGCTTTATTTGGACTAAAATATTCGGTAGATACTGATTCAAATTTCTGGTTACTCTGCTTGAATAAATCCATAACATAGCTCATTAAAGTTTCACATTCAGGACGATAAGTTACTGGATCATTATTTGGTCTATCAGCATCTAATTTATTTGCAACCTCCAAAATCTCTCTTAGGTTTTGGTATACTTCTGTTGCAATGTTTTTAGTCAATCCCCAGGCTTTTAAGGATTTTTGTGTTTTATCTTCTTCAGTTTCTTCATCAGGTTCATAGATATCTTGTCTAATGCTTAATAATGGCAAATTATTTTCATCCTCTTGAGAGCTATTAAGCGTTTCTGAAACTGAACCTTCTCTTTCTACTACTACCGTTTGCTGTGATTCAGGAATTGATAATACGGGATAGTCAACTTCTGCAGTATTTGTTGCATTATTTTTAGTAGATTGAGCAGTACGTGAAATATTATTTGCTGATGAAATGCTAGCAACTACTGCTGAGATTTGATTAGGATCATAAGTAGTTGAAGAAGAAGAAGTAGTAGTAGTAGAACAGCTAGCAATGGAGGTAGAGCAAACTGATATAGTAGTAACTGTAGTAGATGTTGGATTGTTTGTTGTAGAGATTGAGTTGTTGACAACAGGTGTAGGAGCTACAGTACATATTATACTTGTAGATGTGTTAGTAGTTTTAGTAATAGTACTACTTTGATTTTGCAAATTTTTAGACTGAGCTGTCTCAGATTCAACAACATTTTGTGACTTGGAATTCGGTCTTTCTTTGTTGTTAGTAATTTTCTCAGTGGAGTTACTTACATTAGAGTTCTTATTATTTGCAGTACTAGGTTCAATCTGTACTTTATTGTTTTTGGATAAGTTAGTATCAGTTTTAAGATTACTTGATTTCGTAAGTGTTGAACTAGTATTTGGTTCTTTATTTTTATTTACATTTATCTTAGAGAATTTATAGTTTGATGATGATGCTGATGATGAAGTTGATGATGTTGATGACGATGATGATGATGATGATGTCTTCTTCTTTCCATTTTTAGAACTACTTGATTTTTCCAATTCATTTACAGTGATCAAATGTCTTTCAGGTTCTAAAGAGTTGACTTTAGTTAAATGATCTGGTAGCTCTCCATCATCTTCTAATATTGAGCAACTATCTTCATCTTCATCAGGAGATATTTCAATAACATCAGGATCTTCTATACTAACCATGCAATAATCTGATGAATCTGACCTACCACCATTATTATGATCATCACCCGATGTTACCGGCTCGACATTAACATTATCCTTTTTACTACTAGGTTTTTGATTATCATTTTTTTCTGTAACTTTTGAAGTACCCTTAAGTGAAGTATCTTTGTTACAATCTGAGACTTTAGAAGATTGATGGCCAATTGTAATTTCAGCACCTTCATCATCACTAATATCTTCAACTTCCAAGTCCAAATTTTTATTTGATTGATGAGAAATATCTAATCGTGGTTCTTTGGTCTTAGGTTCATCTATGGAAGATAATGAAGAAGATGTAGATGTATTTAAGTTTGTTGACCTTTGTGAATGAGAACTTGTTTTAGATTTCTGACGTGATGATGGTTCATCATAACTTCTTTTAGTCCCAATTGAACTGGATTTTTGTCGTTCTGATGATGATAACGAAGATAATCTTGAATAATTGGAATCACTTGATTGACTTTGGCGTGATGAGTCTCTTTTAGAATGTACAGAAGTAGATGAGCTACAATTTAATACAATATGATACAGAAATTAAAAATAAGTATATTTATTGTTATATTATTTCATTGCATATATAAATACAAACCTATGATATCTATCAAGTCTAGAACCAGAAGTGTTATCTCGGTCTCGTGAATTATGAGAATAATTACTACTATGAGTCTTTTCATGGCTTCGAGGAACACCGGAATTGTAACGATTATCATGTCGATTCAAGCTTCTTTCATTCTATAAACAAAGAATTAACAGTTAGTTATTTTTTAAAAGATTTCTCAAAAAGAATTACAATTTGTATATAGTCTTACAGAATTTCCCCGATCTGCTAAATTACCGTTATCACCATTAACTCTCCTCCTTTCATTTCTATGGCCATAATCATATACGACTGTATTTTTATTATTCCTGTAAAAGTAAATAATAATAGTCAAGAATAAGCACATAATAGGATTTAAGTTATAATTTTTCATTAGGTATATACTTCATTTTTAAAGAAAAGAATTGTTAGTTATTGTTGTTAATTATATAAAATTTTAAGTAACACTTTGACTTTACAAGTCATATGTTGTGGTGGCATATACCATTCAACAATATTTGGTCAGAAATGTATACTGTAAAAATATTGTGAATAAACAATAAACAGACTTTTAGAAGTCATACTTTGTTTTATGTATATGCGAATTTACATATGTTATATCACTTTGCAAATAAAACAAGGTATGTTTTATAAAATATTATAAATCACATATAGATTTCTGACTGTATTACATAATGTTATAAGAAGTTAACTTTGATGTATCACGTATTTTACAAAATGTGGAATCAATCAATCAATATGCTTTGGCCCAAGTTAACAAGTGTTCCTTTTGAAAGATGAACTAGATATAAATAATGTAATATCAGCAGTTCTGCTGAAGTAAACTAAACATAAACTTACATTGTATAATGGAATGTTGGAAAGGAAGTTTACTTTATGCAACTGCAACCTTGACTTTTGTCTTGCAGATAAAATGTCAATTGCTACAAAATGACAAAATATATTTACATTTTCTAATAATTTAGTCAATAGATGAAAAAAATGGTGTAAACGTTCATGTAATATTAAAGAAAAAACTACAAACTACAAACAAAAAACTAAAGCACTTTTTTGAGTAAAAGTCGACATCAAGAAGTGTGAAATGGAAATCGAGATGAAAGTAAAATCCCGCTGGTGCCAATAGTCTCAGCAATTAGTCTATATCATTAAGAGTTCTTCTCATCATGTAAAAGAGTCACTTTGTTCACTCTGTATATTACAAAAAATAGATACTTTTCTTTTTCGTTAACATTTTTTTTATTCTTTGTTTTGTTTTTGTTTAATTGCTTTGTTCTATAGTTTAATTTACAAATGTGTTGTAAATAAAAGTACACTTATATTCTATGGTTCTATATAAATTACACTGTTTTGCTCACATGAAAAGTTATACTTCAAATTAGCATCAATTTTTATATATATTGCATTTGACCCCTAGGTATTTTATTAGCACTTGTAATGACATATATGTCGTAATAATAAATAAATTATAAATTAAATAATTGTTCTTTGGAAATAATCTGATTGCTAGTAGCAGTAATATTAAACATGTTTTTAAAGCAACTCAAACTAGATATATTTAAAAAGTAACATGATGATGAGATACACTTATGTCTTTGTTTATATGTGAAACTTAATATCGTTCGTTTTCTATTATATATACATGCAATTATCAACATTTGCATTTTTTCTGGTATATTTCCTTTTTAGAAAATTGACGTATTTTATGTACTTTGTTCAACGTTGCAAAAAAAAATTAAAAGTTTCGATGTGTAATAATAATTTAATATTATATTATAAATTTTAGGCAATGATAAATGTTGCATAAAATTGTTTGTTTGGTAGTATTTATATATATAAATAATAATAATGTGGTGTATGAAATGACTGGACAAAAGTTAAGCTTTATATTATGTTGTTGTATGTAATCTGATGTATACTGTTGATAAATAACTTGCGGTTTTCTTAAGTTTTAGGAGATGAAGCTGGGATATCTTCACGTAATTCTCTTCCTTTTGTTTCAATTGGTAGTAGTAAAGATACTAAGGCAGCCAAAATTGCAACAGTGCCATAAACACTGACTGCTAGTGGTAATGAAGCACCCAACAACACCTACATACATTTATATAAATTTAATCATGTTGATTAAATACTTTGTATGTATATACTTTTAGAGAACATTAAAATAAATTTTTCACCTGAGCTACATATGGTGTTACCATTGCTCCAATTCGTGCCATTGAAGAGCAGGTCCCAATACCAATTGCTATAAAAAATAAATAAATAAATTACTTATATAAATTAGACTGTTATAAATACTAACAAACAATTTTTCAATTATACATTACCTCTCATAGATGTAGGATATACCTATTATAATTAAAATATAATAATTATGAGATTTAATACTATCTATAAAAGTTGTTTCAAGTTACCTCAGGAGTATATACATAAGCAGCTTGAAATACACCAGAAACAACTCCTCTTGCAATGAAAAGTATCACAGTAATCACCACACGGCTGTATGTATTAGAATTATATTGTAGTAGAATTTTAACAAAAATAAATTTTATATGAGAGACATACTCTTGAATTGGATAGCAGAATTGAAAGATAGTAACAGCAAACAATAGGAATTGTAATGCCATAGTTTTTTTCCGTCCAAGTTTATCCAAGATGAATATTGTGATAAGTATACCTATTATGTATATATGTATATTTTAATTACATTATATCTCATTTTAAGTACTTTTAGATAGTAGTGAAAATAAATACTTACCAGGAAATTCAGCTAATGTTGTCCAAAGTAAATCAACATAGTCAGTTGTAGTTAATGGCTTACAACATTCAACCACAGTAGAATTGCTTATTAATGCTGAAGCTGATGAACTAAAGTCATTTATAGAAAAATTTCCATAGAGTGTCGCATTTAAATGACTTTCTTCTGAGCAACCTTTTTCTGAGATATAAATTTTTAATATTTCTGTAGACATTAATACAACTCCATAGTAGCAAAATGCACATGTCATCCATATAAACCAAAGTAGTAAAGTTGTTTTTCTCATTTCAGGCATTAGTAAATCTTTAATTCGACCACGTTCCATAGGATGCATATCATCAACAATTAAACGACCTAAAAGCATTGGCCTCCCTGAAAGAACAAAAATAATGTGGAAAATAAATGGTAAGAAATTTAATTCATGAATCTCAGTGTATTGTATAAGAAAACATATACATAGGTATGTGACATTTATTCACGAGTAATATTTCGATTGTACATATGACAAAAATATTTAGTTAAAACATACAAAGTAGTTACTGAAATACATACTCCGTGTTTCACTTTCGCAAGCTTATTGCAAAATCAGTTATCCTTCATAAACTTCATAAACATGCACAAGGTCGTAATCTAATTGAAATACAATCAATTATTAATTTAACATACATACTGTAAAATATTTTGGCTTACGGATTTCCTGTAGAAAATCTGCTGGCACGTCTCTCAGAATTTGTCTCATTTTTCCTTCATCATCTGCATAAGTACGTTATATGTATTACAAATAGATATAACGAATTAATCTTTGAAAGGGGTTGATTAATAAAATTATTTAACCGGAATTACTTACTTTCCATCACGACTCCCAAATCGAGACTGATCTTCGATTAATTACATCTCATCCAGATAACATTTTCACTTAATAGTACTTTGATCACTACATAATCTTACTTCTCTATGCGTTTCGCGATATTTTGAATAATTAAAAAAGCTACTCTATATATTCATATCGTACCATTTTGTTTAGCTATTCTCTTCAATGTATCCATTGCTTTTTCAGTTTCTCCTGAAGCAGCCAAAAATCTCACACTTTCAGGAAGCCAATAGCACATTATGCAAAATACTAAAATTGGAAGAGCTGAAAGTCCCAGAAGCCATCTCCAATTTAATGTTGGCATTACGACTAGAGCCAACAGGACTTCCAAACAAGCACCAAGTGCCCAGAAACACTATATAAAATATTAAAAACAAAATATTATATCTATCTAAGAATACACATCTTATAAATCTATTTAAATCATACATCTAATAGAATAACGCATCTAGCTCGTTGTTTTGTAGGTAAAAATTCTGCATACAATGTTACACTGAAAATAGAAAATAGATATAGAAAAATAAATAACAGTTTTTCTGATTATATAATCAATGATTTCTTACGATTGTGGTACACATCCAATAGCAAAACCTACGAAGCAACGTAGGAATACTAGCCAATAATATCCATGTGAGAAAGCACTTATTGTTCCATAAAAGAATAAAAGGCCAACAGAAACCCACAGAGCTAATCTTCTTCCATATTTGTCACTCAAATTGCCCCAAAATGGAGAACTCACCATCATACCCAAAAATACAGACTATTGGTTTACAATAAATATATAATGTCAGATTATGAATTATACAATGAATTGCATAATTATATTACATTACCGTTGTTAAAAATGCTTGTTTATATTTGCTATATACAAAGAAAAAATTACAAGTTAGATGTCTTCTTGTAGGTAAATAAAAGATTTAGCTAAAAACAAATATATGCGTACTCAATATGCCAATCACATTGTAGAGCTGGAGAAAGTATAGAAAGAATCATCATCTCCATACCTAATAATTATAACAATTAAAATTATAATAATTTTATACAATAATAAATTATTGAGCATTTAATTTACTATCAGCCATCCAGCATAATCCAGTGAAAAGTGATAGCATAAGTTGAAATTTTCCAAATCCTAAGGCATTTATAGCTTGAGACACTGTAAACGTATCATCAGGTACAACTCCAGAGACAGCAGCAGTCATTTCTAAATCTGATCCCGGTTCTCTAATTGGCATACTTCCCATCATAGAATTATGGTTACTATTATTTCCAGAACTACTGTGATAATTATTGTCACCACTAGTATTATGATGTTGTTCACTTGTAAAACTATCAGGACTACTAAATCTTTCAATTTGTAACGTCTCAACACGTTCTGGATTATTTACACCATCCATGACTTCATACCTTCGGGACTTTATGTTCCGAACTAACTTTTGTCCCATTTTATCCATGGTTGCGTTTGTATATTACTACTATATTAATAACCTTGTCAATTTACACTGAAACTTTGATAAACAAATTAATGAACTATATGAGATAGTAAGTGTAAGTAGTAGGCGTAGTAGAGTTGAGATTTGATGACACTGAAGAAAGTAATACTGTCGTGTCCAGTCCACAACACATTCATTTAGCAGTACAGCATACACTAGTATGCAGTATTATTAATATTATAAATAGCATACTTTACATGCAAGAATGCAATAAATTGTAATTTCTTCTTCTAAAATTTCCTTCATTAGGATAATTATATTCATAAACAAAGTTTAAAACCAGGGACAAGTTGTAGATAAACAAAACACTTTCAACTAAGTAAAATGACTTGCCTGACATTACTCTACGGAAAATATAGATATAAAATATTTTCTACATTTGTACATATATTAAGTGCACATATATTTATTATTTACTTATGTTTAGCACTTTACAACCAAATTCTGTATATATATGATGATGACTTTTCATTTCTTCTTCTTCTGTCAAAATAGCACTTAAATTGACACTACAGTTGTAATCCTTTTTGCAATATTATGCCACATTACATACTAACTTAAAGTTCAAGTTCACACACATCTGTATTGACGAGACGAATAGTAGCAACATAAAAAAAACTAAAAATGAATATAATATTACTGTAATACTATTTTAGGTTATAAATTTGCAAGCGTAAAATGCGGCATGCATATTTGTCAATAATAAAAGATGACGACCTGCTAATACTGCTTCTACTTACTACTACTACCTAACCAAATTAAAATAGTTTGAACTTTTAGCAAGTTACAGGTACTCTCTTCTGTTTCATTCTTTCATAGAAGGATTATTATATCATATACTTATATATAGTCAACATTATATTATAAAGGAAAGAATTGCTAGTCAGGTGTGTGTGTTGTTACATAGGATACTGTGTAAGTGAAGATTGCCTACAGACATTTTTCCTCAGAGTCACTAACCACCATCATCATCATCTCATCCCTCTTACAACTAAATATCTTCAGTATTATTGTATTGTTGCGCAATGCATAGATGAATGCACTATGCAGGCTGATGGCATTTATAAAGACTACTACTATGTCTACATAGAGTACATAAGATATCCACACCTTGCCAATTCTAACTAAAGGAGCATCAAGTATATATGGCTTAATAAGTGATATGATAAACCAACATGATATACATTAAGTTCTGCTTTGCACGAACTAAATACTAGATGTATAAGTGTAAGTACAACCTGGCATTTTGCATTTTGTTTCTTTCTGAAACATGACCACATTTCCTTTATAATGCTCTTTTGCAAACACAACAGTAGTTCATTATATGGGCTTGTATGATATGCACTATAATATATTCTTTTCTACTCTTCTGCTAATTTTATATGATATGAGAATTATAACTTATTTCAACAACTTTTGTTTTTAGAGGAAATGTGCATATAATAAAAAAAGAACGGTTACATGTTTCTGTTCTGTCGATGGTATAATACTTACAGACCTGCACCAGTAACATTTTCTACACAAATTATTTAATTTGCTTTTCACTGAATAGTTTTCAATAAATTGAAATTCCATTATATAAGTTTCATGATAATATTGCTAAATAATCTTAAATTACGATCCGTAATATGTTTTGACACAAGTGCTCTCGGTCTCTTTAGATCAAATATTGTTTAACCAGCACATACTTGTCAAATTTACATAATGTACTCAATAATTTACATTTCTAACTCAATATGCATGTCTTGAATTCTGTTTCATGACTTTGTTCTCAAAATTTTCATGCATTAATTTTTTATGAATCATTTTAATGCATAATGCTATCACGCGGTAAACATTTGAGGAATTCAAAATCATATGTTTTCAACAACATTGTATTGCTCATTATCACACCCTGTGAGGTTGTTAAAAAATTAAAATATGTTTTGTGTAAATAATAAGTAATAAAGTTCATTCCACTAATTAATTAGAAGATTGTGAAGCGGCAACATATGTAGGTGGTATCCATAATGTGATGACAACGACAGATAGCAATTTATACATAATTAAATGTGAATTAAAATAGTCATTCTATATTTTTATATAACAACATCGCTAAAATATCGCCCAGTAAATAAGTAAATAAAATTAAGTAGAATATAGTATATACAATATATAATCAGTTGTGAAATTGTGATGTGATTGAGTAAGATTTGACACAAAAAAGTAAATCACAAGTTGTGAATCTTCTAAGCTGTATTAGCTGTAGTAAACTAGTGTAAAAATGGTAAAAGTATGTCAATAATTTCACAAAACAGAACATTTCACATAGTAAAGGAATAACAAATAATTAATCTTCTTTCTTTTTTGTTTACTATTTCTTTTAATACAAAACAGAATTATGATATCACAAGCAACAATAAGGTCCTAAAAGTTTTGACATCATTATGATATCTTTAAGTGGAATGGAATTTTTTTTATTCTGCTCTATTCTTATATATCTAATTTTGAGCAGGTAAGCAAAAAAAGTTTTTAAATATATGAGTATTGTAGTTATATTGTATTTTGTTGTTATTATTATTATGGTAAATACAGATTATGTCCTATAATTATTTCGTGGGTACTTCAATACAAGTTTCAATGTTCTATCACAATTGGAAGAATTGATCTACCTTATCTGGCTCTTCGCAAAGTTGCTATTGTAAAACCTGATTATATAATTGTAAGTGTGACAATATTATATAATATTTTATATATTTAACCTCAAATTAATTAAAAATATTTTGTCTTCAGTTACTTGATCGTGTTGGATTTACAAGTAGTTTAGTTAATAGTGAAGCTCCAAAATTATTATCAGTTATCATTTCTACAATTAGTGTGATTCGGCTTCGAAGAAATTCATATACAACCAATAGTAGTACCAGCAGCAATAAGTATCAAACTCAAAGTCCAAGGAAGAAGGTTAAAGCTCCAGCAATTATTTCAAGCCTTGTTCAAGTAAGAATTAATAAAAACAATATAAGATATATAACTAAATACACACCTTTTACATAAGTTCTAAAGTCGTAATTGTTTTTCATAACTGTCTTATATATTTTTTTCAGTTTCTAGGTATTCATATTAATCAAGTACAATTATGGGGATGTGAAGCATTAAGTGACACAAAATGTGTTCAATTCAATATCAAAGCAAAAAATGTATCAATTGATGGTGCTACTACAGTTGGAGGAGCCAACATTTGTGCTTGTGTTGTTATCAACTTGGAAAAAGTTGAGGCTCGTGTTAGTGAGAATTGGTTGCCAACAGATAATGATCTCAATGCTCCAATGGAAAGCTCATATTTTAATGAAACTTCTGGAATAACACTTTTGCATTGGTATTTTGACTTTCGACTGAATCTTATTTTTAGCCCAAGAAATTCTGAAGATTTTATTGAGGTTAATATTTCATTTTTTTTATATAATTCTTATATAAATAGATCCAAGTTTAATCAAATTTTTCTATAATTTTAGCATTTTAGTATTGACGTTGAAAAACTACTAATAAATTGGGAATTAAAAGATCGATCTATCTCATTACTGCAAGCTTTACAAAAAAATCAAGTACCACCTACCAATAATGATGTTATTGAAAGTAGAACAACAGGTGAATGGATTGAACTGATGGAAGATATTGTACTAAGGCAATTTGTTCCAAAGGTAAGCATATTGATATTAATTAGAAGTAATATATAATCTTTTTGTAATTATCTATTTTACATTTGTTAAGGAGGTAAAATTCCGGATATTTGAAACCGAATGTCACATCTCAGATCTTCGAACTGAAACAAATTTTGAATCCAAAGTTTCTGGCTTTTCCTTTACTTCACGCTGTCTAATATCTAATATAAACAATGAGGAAAAAGTTTCATTTGAATCACAATTTGATCTAGGACTTATACGCATCGAACCGGATCAACATCAATGTTTTTCTGTTGACCAGTTTTCAAATTATATTAAGGTATATGTTCATATGTTTATTATTTACAATAAAAAAAACTTTTATTCTTAGAAAATATAATTAAATAATTTTATTTCATTTTTATGTAGATGTACAACAAAAATATTACAGTAGATCTTGATATCACAACATTTTGCCTAAAATCATATGAAAGATGTATGCAGTTTTCAAAGACGAAATGCAAATCAAACTCTATCATTGTAAGTAATTTTTTCACTCCTTCTTTAGTTAACTTTTTTATTTTAGTTTTAAATAGTGTATAACAAACTAACTCTCAAAAAATCAAAAACCACAGACGTGGCCTCTTCTAATAGATAAAATATTCTTTGAGGCACCGTCTATGCTTTCTTAACTTAAATTTTTTAGTTTTAGAATCTAAATATTAATGTTTTTCATCTGATTTTTAATTACAATAATCAGTATTGAAAATTAAAGTTAAAAAGCATGAAGTTTACGAGCATATATATATATATATATAGATGTTTAAATATAACTTCTAAAATGAAAATTTTTTAATTTGTTTTTTTACAGACTAGTCCATTCCCTAAAGAAAGTTTAAATCTTATAGATATATTTCAGTCAATTCAATTTACATTTGAAAATAGTGAATTAGATTTACAATGGAATGAAAAAAGCGGATCACTTTCAAGTGCATTCATTGAAGCTGAATGCAAAAATCTAAGTAGTATGCTAACAGAAGACAACTGTTATATTGAAATAATTGTTAAAAATCTGACAACTGCATTAAATTATAACGAAGAAGGAATTTACAAGCCATTATCATTTGATCTCCTTGGCTTTCATTTAAGAAGAGAACAAATTGGAGCAAAATTATCTGGTAGTCGTATACAATGGGCTCCTTTTATGGAAAGTATGATACTGTGTCTCATTCCAACCGTAAATTCTTCTACTCTCTCTCAAACTACTCAAAAGTAAGTTGAATTATTTTTATTTAATTATAGTATAAATTACTCATTTTATAAAATACAAAATATTTTGTTTTAGCAAACCAAGTGATTCTAAAAATTCATCCATTACACTAAACTATTTGAAAGGAATTAATGTTGAAATATTTGACATGAAAACAATTTATGTTGCTGACAATAATTGTAAGTTTTTATAAAATAGTTTTATTTTACCAAGTACTGAGTTATGATTTTGGTTTTTTTAGTGTGTTTGAATGCTGATTTAACTTCTTTTATAACAACAAGTGATCAACAAAGTAGAACATTTACTGTTGAAGGACTTGAAGTTTTCTCTTCTTCGAATTTTAGTGATTGTGTAAGTTCAGAAAAATACAAGGCACGAGGCGCTTTTTCAGTTCCTTCAAAACAAAAAAAAACTCATGGGCCTCACTATGTGGCTTCACATTCCCCATTTTCATGACAAATTGTTATTGACAATTTGGTCGCGCCTGTTGACTCTGCTTCATTTATCATACAATTGTCTCTGTTTGATTTACTTAATATGCTATTTTTTATATTATATTTTAGACACTCAACCCATTGTTTACTATTCCAAAATGTCAATTTAATGCTCGATCTGGAAGATATGAAATCCGGATGAAATCAGATATTGTAATGTATTGGAGTCCATTATTACATTTACAAATGACAGAGTTATCCAGAAAAGTTACTTCTCTTAGAGTAAAATTTTCATCAAATAGCACTGGTTAGTAATTAGTTGTAATACATAAAAAACTTAATCATATTAATAGTACTATTAGATTTACAAAATAATTGCTTTATATTATAACTCCAGAAATTCAACCTACTGAGAAAATACCCAGTCAAGCAAAGACTTTATACTTCAAATTTAGCAAAACATTCCGAATTATAGGAAAATTAGCAAAGAATCATGCTTTTGAAATTAATGCATGTAAGTTTTTCAAACATGTATTTTTATTATTACTACTATTAAATATCTATATTACTTACATTTTACATACTCTCTCTAGTACGCTGGAAAGTTGAAAAAGGGCCTCATCATTTTGATTGGAATGTAGAAGAATTAAATGTTTCATTTGATGGCGTGCATGTTGGAAGATGGGAGCATTTTATCCTAAAGAAAAATTCTCAAAACCTTGATGTTACAAAATCTTGTCGCAAAATGGCACAATTAAATATGAAACAAAATATTGCTTGGTATATATTATACAAAAGCATACATATTATATTATCTGTTTGTTATAAATTATTTATAACAAGTAAGATGTATTATTTATATAGGTTTGTTGACATTGGAAAATTTAGTTTGACATTTCCTTATGGACATAATTTTGCTGCAGCATTTAATGAAGAATTTGTTTCATGTTTTAAATGGATTAAAAAGATACATGCTACACCTACTAAAGTTAAGGAGCCTGTTGTATTATGGGCAGATATTTATATGAAAGTAAGCATTGTTGTTTGTTTCTAACCTGTTTTAGAAGAAAGAAAAAAGTATATCATTAAAATGATTATTATAATTTTGATATTTTTTTGAAGATACGAGCTGTAAGAATTGAAGTTGGTGATGATCCATTTGAAGTCAAGTTACGTGATAACTATGAATTACTTGAAGATGAATATTTTGAAAGTTTGAAAAGAAATCAAGTTCTTGAAACTAAAATTAATCAATTATATAAAACAAATTTGATGATGTCATCATCTAAAGTTGATGAGTTAAGAAATCAACTTAAAGAAAGAGGATCTACAATATACATACAAAGATCAAAGAAATTGTATGAAAATCATTCTATGAGAACACATTTATTATTATGGGAATGTGAAGATGTTCAAATTATTACAATGTGTGATCCAACAATGTTTGGTACAGACAATCTGAAAGCTATTTTAAAAGAGTTAGATCCAGAGAGTCCATGGCCAATTGAGGGATTAGAATTTAGTACACTTTGGTGTCGTGCTGTAAGATTTGATGTAGGTAGATGGAAAGTTCAACTTCGAGACTTTCCACAACCTTTAATGGATTCTAAGGATATTCATTTTTGGGGAAAATTGGCTGCTGGCGAAGTTCAAGCAACTAAACGAAGTATACATATATTATATAATATATTCCAATTCTTAATAATAATATTTCAATCATTTATTAATTTGTGTCTCTCTTTTTATTTATTAGCACTTCGTTCATGTGAAATCGAGATTGGTGGACCATTTGGTGTACAATATGTTGAAAGAAATTTAAATAGCCTTAAATGGTACTATGACTTAAACTGTGATGTAGAGTGCCTGAGTCTTGCATTTGGACCGTGTTGGGAACCTGTGTTAGCACAGTGCAATTTATCATTTGATAATATATTTGCACCAACACGAGATCCTAGTCGCCCTCTTCCATTCTGGGATAAAATACGTCTTCTTTTTCATGGAAGATTATATACTGGTGTAAGAACTTTGACTAACTTACTCCATGCTTCTTTAAATCCATATAATACTACAGAAGAAATGGAAGTTACATGGAATGATGTTGGTATTGCATGGTCAAATGGTAATTTTTTTCTTTTTCTTCTAAAGTGAATATATCTACATGTATATATTATTTTTGTTAATTTTACAGGAAAAATTATATTTGAAGGAGATCTCCATATCTATGTCAGAACAGCATCAAAATATGATGATTGTCGTCTATTGTCATTACCAAGTGTTAGATTAACATTTAAATTGAATTGGGTTTGTCTTGCTGATGCAAATGATCATTTTGCTGTTTCTCCTTGTGCTCCTGATAAACTACCTGAATATTCTAGCAATCAAGTAAAACAAATATATATATATATAATGCAAAAAATTGAAACTAATTTTGGTCCTTTAATATTTTTTCATAATAAGGAGCATGACTCTTATAGAGCTTTTCGTTCCGAGTACTTGAATATGAATATTAGTCTTGAAACTCGTGCAACTAGAATGAATCAATCTTGTCCTACTGCTGTATTGTATGGAAGTACATTGAGGTATATCAGAAATATATATTTTATAATATTGAATAAATTATTAATATATATCTTTTTTTACTTTGCAGATGGTTTGAGAATCTTAAGTTAATTTTGTCTGGAACAACAAGGCCAACTAGACGTGGCACTATATTTAAAACCACTAGACCAAGAAAGATTCCAATTAGTCGTCACTATAAGAAGATAAGACTATCTATAAGTTTACAACGCCTTCATATTTGTTATTGGGTATCATTCTCTATGCAAAGTGGTGTTGAATTATTCAGTGGAAAAGTATCTAGTAGTTCTGGTATGTAATATAAATAAAGTCAGAACAAATTTTTCTTGTAGATTGATTAGAGGATTATGAATTAATATGTTGATATTATTTGTATAAATTATTTTAGAACATTTACTACAGTTACAACCAATTAATGATGGATTAATTCATAGACCTAGAGCAGATTGGAGTACTGTTTACATGAATACTGAATTAAATGAAATGGAAATCTGGCTCCAGGCCTCACAACAAGAAAGTTCAAATGAAATGAGTTTTAGAAAACCAATTGAAAAATTTTTCTTTATGAGTATTGACAAATTGTCTTATGGACGTGAAGCTCTAGTTTTAGGAAGTACAACTAATGGTGAAGGGGATGAAGGAAATAAGTAAGTTTATTAATTGTAATTTTAATAAATCATGATAATTTTATTTTTTTTTAAAAAAAAACTTTTGATGTAAACATAGGCCACATACACCACAACATCGTTTAGTAGTTCATGAGTTAAAAGGTGCATGGACAAGTAGTAATCGTGATGTTGCATTTGCTTTATTGGATTCTTTTGTCAAAGTTCAACAATTACGAAAAAATTTATCCACTGATGCTTTAAAAAGCTTTTTTAGTAAACATGATGGACCAGGTGGTAGTCCATTAAAGAATAAAAATAATGGTAATATTAATGTTGGAGATGGTGGTAAAAAATCAAGAGCAAGTGATGTATCTTCTCCAACAACCAGTAGTACACAAAAGTCACAAATGGGTACATCACCTCTAACAAGTTTACAAGGACAAAATACGATTTCAATGTTACAAAAATTGGTATCTGAAGCTGATAGTAGAGGTTTAGTATTCTCAGAAGATTTGACTGCTCCACCACCACAACAAAGTCTTCATGGTGTAGCACAAAGCTCTCAAGATGATGTAATTCATCACAAGTGGTTAAGTATGTCTTCGTTAAAAGAATAAACTATACATTAGAGCTAATGAGTATTTATTAATGTATTGAATTTTTTTTCTTTTTACAATTTCAATTAGTCGAATTAGTAAATTGTCAAGTTTTGCTTAAAGGATGTGAAACTAGTGGTTATGTTATTTTGAGTGCTGCAAAAGCTCAAATTTTACAACGTGAACATAAACCAGTATGGAAACATGGTACAATTGTTCCTAAAACTACTTGGGTTGGAGCATTAGAAGGAATGCAATATTATGCTACTGTTTCACCTTCTGCTAATGCTGAATCTCCTGAAGAAAATATTCAATGGTTGTCTGTAGAAAATATTGAAGAGAGAGATAATTCAACAATTTCAAATATACCTGAAATGGTTGGAAGTGGACAAAGTGTTGGAGGTGTTGTTAGTGAAACTGTTGGAGAATCATCTGATGAATCAGATAGTTCAGTTCAATTACAACGAATAGTATCAAGATGTAAATGTGAATTCTTTTATACAACATATGGAGAAACTGGCGTTGATAAAATTCCATCAGGAATACCAGGTATATTTCATTATTTGTTATTTTTATTTACTTATTTATTACCTTCTATGTATTATTTAATTAATAATTTTTGTAATTATAATAATTTAGATATTCCACCAGCACCTCGAGATTTAGAATTATGGGATGATGCTAATAAACCTGTTGAAGCTTTTACTTTAATGCATGATGATTTGAATATTTTCACAAATTCTGCACAGGTACATTCTATATATAATAAACTTGTTATTTTTATTTAATTTCTTTATAAATATTTTTTTTTTGATATTATAGTATGCCATGATCTTGGACATTATTAATCATCTGGTTTTATATGTGGATCCTAAAAGAAAAGAAGGTTTTGAGAAATTACAAAGACTTAGATTTAAATTACAACTTCAAAGTACAGAAGCTCAACGTCGACCAATTCAACAATTACAAAATCATCTTCGAAATCTTATAAATCAACTACGTCGTTTGGAAAAAGAAACATATTCTGTTCATAGACAACTACAAGAAGATCCAACTAGTGAAGTATTACATACTCAAAGAGAATCATTAGAGCAACAAGTAAATGAATGTAAAGAACAAATTGCAGCTAAAGGAGAAGAGTTACACATGATGATTATGTGTTATAAAGTATGCATAGTTTATAAATTACTATAAAAAATAGCTTTCTTGATCCCGTTTTTTAAATAAAATATATATTCCTTGTTATTCTAGGAAACAAAATTGGCAGCAACACAAAGACTATCAAGAAAAAGAGATAATAAAGATGTATCTCTTGTTAGAGTTTATGAAATATGTTTTAAACATGCTCAATGGAGACTGACTCAGACTGATGGACAATTAGGAATAGCTGATCTTGTGCTAAGCAATTTTTTGTAAGTACTTATATGATGATATTATTCAGCCTTATGTAGAACTTTTTAAAAATAATTTAAAATAATATTTTAATATAATTTTGTATGTTGTAGGTATACAAAAACTGCAAAAAGTGATGATACAGTTGAACATTTATGTGAACTTGGTTATATTACTGTTTCCAATTTACTGCCATATCAAATCTATAAGGATGTTCTAGTTCCTACACATATTCATGCAAGCATGCCAATTGATAGACATGTTAGTGTATATAAATAAATCACTCTGTTATAATACCATTATATAATAAGAATTTAGACAACTCAAGTTTTTTTTCTTTTCATATATAGAGAACATTACGAGTTTTTTGTCGTGATAGACCACCAGTTGGAGGAATTGCTGTGAAAGAACATTTTGAAATTAATATTGCTCCTATTAATATTGGCATGACTTATCAATTTTTTAAAACACTTTTCAAGTTTTGCTTCCCAGAAAAAGGTACGACACAAAAAAATCACCCACTGTATTTTTTTGGTCGTGAATATATATATAGCAATTAATTTCTAATTTATCTCTCTATGAAAAAATAGATCCTGAGAAATTAGATGATGTTGATGTTGCAGCAGAAACGGGTACATTAAGTAGTATGTCTAGTGGAAATGGAACTTTAGATAGTGCTCAAGTATCATCAGCAGCAAGTATGTCCAGCTTGGCTAGTAGTTCATCTTCTGCTAGTACTACACTTGGTAAGAAAGAAGCTAAAGAAGCAAAAAAAGCTAGAGTCAAAAGGAAAGAATCAAGATTTTATGTTGCTATGAATGCTAAAGATGATGTAGAAAAAATGAAAGAAAGAGCAGAAAGAAATATGTTGTTCATTTGTGTTAAAATTCCTGAAGTTCCTGTACGTGTTAGTTATAAAGGAGAAAAAGAAAAAAATATTGAAGATGTTAATGATGTTCATATAAACATTCCAACTTTAGAATATAATAATATCACATGGACATGGCTAGATTTTCTTGTTGCAGTTCGTAATCATAGTAAACGTGTACTATTATCTCAAGTAAGTAATTTTAGCACTCAAAATATTTTTATACTTTTAGTTATATGTATATATATATTTAATTTTTTCTGTTATTTATAGGTTATTAAACAAAAATTATGGCACAAAGCAATATGGTCTGATAGTCATACAGGCCCACAGGAAGAAGACAAAGCAAAAATGGTGCTAGGAACAAACCCAGTAAGTTGTTTTTTTTAATTGTAAAAACCTATATTCAGGGCCTCATTATATTATTTGGTAGAGTCATTGTAGTGTAAACTTCAATCAAGTCACATTTTTTTAAAGATATAATAATAAAAAAAAGAAGAAAACACTTGAAATCATTTGCTATAGAGTTTTAAACTGTGAGATTTGTAAAAGAGTTATTTGAAAACCACACAATGGCCTCAATTAATGTGATTATTTAAGTAATTATGAATTAGTAATAATGCTACATGTAGTGATATTGCTTTTGATACTTTTTGAGAGTTATGATATAGAATTTATTTGTAAGACTGAAAAGCCCGATTATGGCCTCATTTCAGTAAAGTTGTGTAAAACTTAAATGAAAATTGAGATTGGCTAAAAGGTTTCGTTTGGGTTTAATATGAAATTTGTTTACTTCTTACAATGTAGTCGACCGACGAGTGTTATTTACGTTGTACTGTGATTTTATGAGATTTATATATATATTTAAGAAAGAGAGAGAGAAGAGTTTTTTGTGAATGTAGACCATATATATTAATAACTCAATGTGGTCACCAATACTTTTATTATAGTTATTACATATTTACTAATTTGATGTTTTCTAAATATTTCTACTAGGCTGAATCAAAAGGACTGAAAAAATCACTATTCGGGCCTCATAAGAAATAATCGGATTTTTATTAAAACTATACTAATTAGTTCATCTAACCTAACCTAGAACTACTCTAAACCAGTGAGAGTAATAATAATAAATCTAATATTGTATTATCACAAAATCATATTAAAAACCTAATAATAATAATGATATTGTTGTGCATGCTTTGTTAGTATATACATTAAAGAAAAAACTGATCCTCACCACAAAACTATTATTATTGATATATAATTATAGTATTATTATTACCAAAACAGCTTTTATTACACAACAATTATATAATCATAACAACAAAGTATTATGACAATTATAATGAGAAAAAATAAATATATGCTATGTTAAACGTCTTGCATTATAACCTTTATATATTTTCTTTGCTCTTACGCCAGTAACAATTGTCGAACTTTTCGGAAATGCTGAAATACCATCAAATGCAGTATCATTATCTGTTAAAAAATAATAGTAGTAAAATCATCATTAGTATAAATATATAATCTATTAATAAAATCTATATGTATGTTATATAGTTCATATACCTGGATGGAAACGTATTGCTTTACTTTGAATATACAGATTAGGTGGTAAATCAGGTGTACGTTGTAATTCATCATATGGATTTACACTTGACATTGCAGCACGATAAAATTTTAATGCATCTTCAATAGTTTCAATCATATAAAGCATAGAATTTGGCACACCATGATTAAACTCATTAAAAGCTTTTGAAAGTAGTTCAAACTTTTCTTCAGAATTGGGTAATTTATATTTAAGTATTGTTGATGTATCCTTTTCATCTTTTAACTGTGTGCAAGTATTTTTGACTAATTCAACAAATTTATATTCTACATCATCTCTAGGATTATATTCTCTTTGAAACCGATGAAATCTTGAAGGATATAAAAAATACATATACCATGAATATAAAGTTTTAGAGCTTATATATATATATATATATATCTTCTTGCTATACTCTTACCCTCTTGCTGTTAATGACTTGACATCAAATTCAAACTTTCTATCATGTAAAGCAGCCAAATCACCATGTTCAATAGTTGTTGTCGCTGGTTCTCCTGGAGTTAAAAGTGCCTTGTTCATATTTGGTTCATATTTATGTGCTGGAGGACGCCATTTCTTTTGTCTTGGTTTAAATACTGGTCTTTTAGGACGAAAATGAAGTTTTGGATTTTTATGTTCCATCAGTAGTAGTGCAGTCGACGTGTGAAGTTGTGTTACACATGGTAAAGTCTACAAGAACAACAATAACAAATGAACAATAAAAGTTCAAAAGGTTACATAATAAACAATTGTTTCATTATAAAATATATCAATAATTAACTTTACCTTAGTAAAGACAATTTTATTAAGGAGGGATGACAATGATAACATTATATATTGTACACTTTGAAGAAAATTCCGGTGTCCTCAAGTTATGAATAAAGTTCGTAAGTAGTCCTGAGAAATGGTTTTTTAAAACTATAATACTATGTACTAGTTGATGAGTAATTCAAGATTGGCGGTTGTAGGTAGACAACATTGTTTGTAAGCAAGCGCAGCTGTTAAAAGTGATGAAGAAGTGAGCGGGAGGTGAGGTGCTAGAAGCCCATAAGGGAATATAGGGGAAACAACAAAACCAGTCGCCATCTTCGCATTTAGTCGCCATAATTTGTGCTCGTGTTGATTTCTCGGGTTTCCTCGTGTTCTAAGGTCATTTTGGGCCATGGTAAGTGACACAGGGGCCAGGTGAGGTCGAGTACCATGACTAATCCCAATAACGGCGCCACACTAGAGGATTGTCACAGTAATTTCTTCGCACTTGTAAGTGGTGAAATTTTGACTTGTCTACTATATATATATATATCTAGATATACGCTGTCTGTCTGATGCATACACAAGTATGTATATACATTGTAACACACATAATAACATTGAAATGTTGTTGATGATGATGTTGTTGAGACATTAGCAATTTTGACATTTAGCAATTTCTTTAATGATGATATTCAACTACTGAGTTTAATTAAAGATTTCAATGTAAAAAAAACTCATCATTTATCAAACTTGAAATAGTCAAATAGTCAGTTTTTCTTACCAACAAAATGATATTTTTATAAACATCATCAATCAGATGATAACACTAAATGATATCACTATTATTAGAATATTTGACATTCTGAAATGTTTTGTACAGAAAATTACTCCAGTTATATAATGTTACAATGTATATTCAAACATGTAATAAGTTGAATATTAGTAATAAATGCCAAACTGAAATATTTTTAGATAGGTATGTATAGAAAAATGCCAACTTTCACTTAATTATTAAGTTGCTTGTTGTTGTCTATATGCAGATTTTATGTATAATTTGTATCTACTTATTTTCTTTATTTATTTATAGACGGATTTGTGCGGGATTAAATGGCGTCGATTAGTGTCAGATGGAAGTGGCCAGTCTGGGCAACCTCATCATGCTTTTGGACCATTGGACGACCCAGTACTGTCTTCATTTGCCCGATGTCTTGCCTCAGACATATTATGTGTTTGGAGAAATACAAAACCACAACCATCAACTCCACACGACCCATTTCATCAATCAACGGGTTCATCTCAGACGCCTCCTCATTTTATGCAACAGCATCAACAACAACAACAACCTCCACCATCATCTCAGATGCAAATGCAGCTACATATGCCACCTCATTCTCATATGATGCCACCGCATATGACAATTCCTGGTGCACCTCATCATCATATTAATTCTTCTGGTGGATCTTTTCCACCTACTGGATCAAATCCTCATCATCCTCATTCTCAGTCACCTTTATATAATAATAATCATAATAATAGTCCTTCGTTAAATGGTCCAAAAGAACTATGGATTTTCTGGTATGGAGGTAAGCTGATCATTAATATTTTTTTTCAAAACATTTTCTTTATAAATAATAATTCAGATAAGACAGTTTTGTTATTTACACCTTATTTACAATATAGGTAACTTATATATAGTGTTATGTGATATTTCTAGTAAGTATGATTATTTTCCAATTGTCGGGATATCATTTTAGAAATCTTCAATGTTTTCATTCCATTAATAAGGGAAAACAGATTTGTTTCTTCATCTTATTCTTCATCAAAGTGTTGTGAGCTATGTTTCTACTTTCTATGCAAGTCATTGACCTTATGACAGTTAGAGTCATCATGTGCCAGTGCCATGTGTTCCAGTCTTGTAAACCTCGTCTTCTGTTAGCTTTTTATTTAGTTTCCTTCAACTGACATTAGATTTCTTCAAAAAAGTAGCTCTGAAACAAAATTTGGTCGTATTAGGTGTCGTATCTTTATAGCCTCAGTTGTTGTTTTTTTGCAAGACATCAAATCTAGTAATCATTTTGTAATTACATAATAAACAAACAACATTTGTTGTTGTTGTTGTACTATAATGTAGAAGAGGAGTAGTATATATGAAGTGTGTAAAATGTTATTGACCTTTGATTACCTTTGACTTGTTGACACATTATAGTTTCATATAATATTTTATGATAGTTTTTGTATGCAAGTATATATGATACTGAGTTACCTAATTTCTTACAGAAGAGCCAAGTCTCTCTTCATTAGTTAATCCACAACTACTCAAATCTGGTAAGTAAAGTAATAATTTTAATATTTAGTTTACTAATATTATGGTGTGAGAAGCTTGTCGGTTGTAGTTGTAATGCTCTCATTGTTGTAAATAGTTTATTAACAATATGCTTGGGTGGGTAGTTATTGTAAAGTATAAATAATAGCTTGCAAATTATTAATTTGCATATGGAGTAAGATCCAAAGAAGAGAAACATTATTTTATTAGTTGTATTTAGAGATTGATCCGAAAACACAATGATAAATTGATTTTTAATAGCACCGGCTCTTATGAACAATAATATGATATTAGATAAGGATATTTGTTTAAATGCACTTGAAATTTGATAGAGATAATGATTAATGATGATCATACATTGTAATAATACAATGCTAAGTTGTTGTTATTGTGTGTATTACTAATATATATTTGCGTCTGGATGGAGGAACCACACAAGGTCATTGAGGTTGTAGCTGGAGGGAAAGTAGTAATCTATACCTGTATATTATATTTACTATATAATACTATTCATCTTCTACTTTCTCTTAGTCACATTTTGTTGGTGTCTTTCACTTTCTCTTTCATCATCATTATTATTATTCTTATTATCTTGTTATACATGTTCTGTCAAAAAAAGAGGCTTCTTGTTCTCGGGTTTCCTTCTCCTCTACTACTAGTATATTATATATCTCATATTATTATGTTTTCTTGTTGAATACCTTTGCATTCACATTCTCTATCTTTTCTTTTCTTTTTTGGTTGTTGATATGGCTTAAAAGTTTGATTTTCGTAAAAGAGATAGAGAAAGAGTATGTAAAAGAAAGAAAAGTACAGGAAAAGTGTGTTTATGTGTGGTAGTATTAGTGTATATGTTAGATGTGAAAGGAGACTAACCTAAGAAGAAACTAGTAGTAGTAGCTTCGGAGGGAGCACTTGTGGAGGTTGAGATTCTAGTCGATCAAAAAAATCAATGGTGATGTACCTATTCCTTTGCTGTTTCTTCTTCTCGCTCTCGCTTTCTCCCGCTTTTCAGTGGTGTATGTTATGGTACTACATGTAGATGATATACGTATGCACGAGTGGTTGCTCTCGTTTGGTGTGTGTATATATTATATGTCTTGGTGAGTATAGTTATGTAATATAAGACTGCAGTAGCAATGTATCTCTTTCTCACTTTCTCTATCTCTCGCTTTTCTCTTGTTTCAAAACTCGAGAGAATTAAATAAGTATATATATATATACGGAAAACTTCTTATGTTTTTATTTTCTTACACTACTGTACATATCTTTTGGTATGTATAAATAGTGTATCAAACATACAAACACAGTACACAATATATGATATGAAAACAGAATTAGAAAATGATGATAATAGTAATCAAAATCATCATTTTGATGTTAATTAAAATGCTTGAACTAATTAACTATAAAATTTATGCTTTTTAGATGCTACAATGTTTATTAACATTTTTTTCACCATTTGAAAGTATTATTTTGTACTCTAATACTAATTCCTTTTATAATGATATAATTAATATAGAAGCAGATCAAGGATCATGGGAAACAGGATTATCATATGAATGTCGAACCCTATTGTTTAAAGCATTACATAATTTAATAGAGAGGCAAGTAAAATATGTCATTGTTTTTGTTGACTAATGTACACATTATTTATAATTATGTTTATTTTCTTCATTTTAGATGTCTGTTAGCGAGAAACTTTGTGCGTATAGGTAAATGGTTTATTCAACCCTGTGACGAAAACCAAAGGATAGGTGTGAAAAAGTAAGTCGAAAAAACAATAAATACTTGAACAATACAAGTTAATTAATATAAAATAATCATTTTTCTTTTGTGTTTGTAGTTTTCCGATGCAGTTGTCATTTTCCTTTGCATTTTTTGTTCATGGTGAAAGTACTGTATGTATGAGTGTTGATGTCCGGCAACATCCACCAATCAGAAGAGTAACTAAGCAACATATTTCATCTTGCCAAACACCTAATCAAATAAATTTGCCAGGTACAATATATCTACATTACATTTATTATAAATATAACAATAACTTATTTGTTATAACAAATATGCTTTTCTTTTTCAGTTATTCTTGCACCACATGGACTTTCTGGTACATTAACAGGAGTTGGGTGTAGATTGAGTGATCCCGGAACACAAAAAATATTAGAGGAATGGAAACATTTTTATCCAGTTGAAGCATCATTAAAATCACCTATTTATGATACATCACTGCCGACATCACAACAGCAACAACCACATTCCTCTCCTCATCCTGGAGCTCCTCCACCAACATCATCATCATCATCGTCGTCATCATCTCAACAGACAGGAGGAATACCACCAGTTTTAGAAGTGATAGTTGGAAATGTTCGTATGAGATATCCATCATGTTATGTTTTATGTACTGAATTGGATGAACCACCACGTCTAGACGTTAACAATCCGTCATCAGCTATTACTCCCAAGAGTAGATCAGCTCAATTAGGTGGTGATTCTGAATCTGCTATGTATCCAACTGGATCTTCATCTGCTGGAAAACCATTAGGGGCTCAAACTACTCTATTGCAAGAGGTAATTAATAAAATAAAAGTATTTCCAAGTTATTGACTTTATTAAAATCTAATTTTTATTATTAGGTACAAAATGCTGCAGGATTATTACCGGAGAGAGTATGGCAGGAAAGTATATGTTCGTCTTCCAAAAGTGGAACAGCTGATGGATCATCGTCATCATCAAGTACTCAGTCAACAACTGGTCAGACACCTTGTACAAATAATGATAATGTGGGCCATTGGGACTTTGTTGACCCTACAAAGAAATCAATATGTACTTGCTCAAAGTAAGTGATTTTTTCTTGTCATATATATCTAGTGTATACGTATGATTGGCAGGATACCTTTCTCCCATCTCTTTCTCCTTTTCTGTTATCCTTTATACTCTATCTCTCTTATTTTTATTTTTTATATCTCTCTTTCCCCGTCACTATACGTTTTCGTTGTTTTTTTTGTAAATTTTTGTAAATTTCTTTTCTTTCCTTTGCAACAATCAAAGAAAAGCAATATCCTAAAAAACTATATTTATTTACAATATATTTGTATGCTATTGTTGTTGCTGTATGTAATCTAAAAAAGTATATAGTATATATACATATATATGATAATCATCATATCTATTATCTATAAATGAGCTTTCTCCTATATATGTATATATATATATATTATTAGTTAGATCAATAGAGTAGATATTAGATATCTTCTATAATAATAATAATAATAATGCAAAAGGTTAAAGAAGTAAATGTAGAGGCAATAATAATAATAGTGTTATTATTATTATTATTATTATATAGCTAGAAAAAGTGGCTGCTTGAGTTTTTGAATTTCTTACTGCTTATATATCCTTTTAGGATTTTTGTTAGTTTTGTTTTCATTTTTGGTTGGAACACACAGATGTACTAAACGTTTGTCGGGATCGAGAGTGATTTCATCGATGAGTAGCCAAAGTACAAAGGGTGGTACAAAAGTCAAGAGGAGCACGTTCCACAAAAGGACTGCTCAACAAATGTCTCAAGTTGATACATGGTCTAAACTTTGGGATTTGACAGAAGACTCATCTTCTCTCAATAATAATAACAACAACAATAATAATAGTAATAACAATAACCTGATGAACTCTCAACAACAAATCAACAGCAATGGTCCCACTAAGGGAATTGACAGTCAAAACCTCACTAATCATTCATCATCAAGTAACAGGTTAGTGATTACATTTACAGTAATCACTTTCGGCCTTTGTTCGGGAGGTGTAAGGGCGCATGTTATAATATAGAAATGCAAACAAAAATATTATGGGCTGCTCTTGCTGTAATTTAGGTCTAGCTTAGCTAACTAATATATATTTTTTTAATCTTGCAACACTTGTTGGTTCATAAAATTAAGTATATGTAATAATATTATTAACAATCTAACTTCCAATCTGATTTATAGTAACTTATATAAAGAAAATAATCACCAGTTCCCAATTTAAAACTGGAAGATTTGTAAATTAGCAATGTTTTATTGTCTAAAATCAAATCACAATTAGAACTACTCTCTTTCTTTCTTTAGAATTTGTAGTTTTTTTCTTTTGCTTTTATCTTACACACTCTATTACTATTATCAAAACTAAACTACTACTACTACTTAATAACTGCAAATATGATATGCTTTTTATCTTTATCAAATTAATATATATATTTTTTTGCATTTATTTTTTTTCTGTTATGGTATTGCTTTTAACATTTTTCTTCTTGCTACTTATATATATATATATTTTCTTTGTTTATTTTAAAATCTGGATATTTTATTATCAATGTTTCTCACAATTTTGTTACATATAATATTTAAATTTGGCTTCAATTTTGAATGATTATTATGTCCTTTTATATATATATATATATATATATTATTATAATTTTATTATATAGATTGGGCACTCCTGCTAGTGGAGTAGAACCACCATCATATAAAGCACCTGGAAGTGAAGGACCAGCATCTGTTGCACCATCACCATTAGCTACACCAAAATCTCATCAACCAGCATCAGTTCCGCCACAAGAACCTCCAATGCCTACTTTGAGTCCACAGCCAGCCAGTGACAAAGCTCCTGCTATAACTTCTGAAAGTATGAGCATTGCTCCAAAATCAGTTTCTTCTCTTTGCAATCAGGTAATTAACTTTATATATATATATATATATATATAACTCAAAAAGAAATTTATTTATAATGTGGTAGTAGTAAATGATGACTATAATAATGCATAGTTCATCTTATGTTTATAACATATGACGACAAATTTCGCCCCTATCTGATATATTTACCATATTAAATTAATAATTTTTTAGCAGTAAAAATTATTATGATAATAAGAAATATATATAATTAATTTAATTGATTCAATTTTTATTCTCTCTTTCTCTCTTTATATATAGATGTATTCTCCAATGACAAACTTTGATGGTGCTAAATTAGAAGTTGGAGAAACTATTAATAATAATAGTATTACAACGACTGCAGAAGGAGCAACAGAGACTCAAACCAGTCAAAGTACAACGACAAATGGAAGTTTGCCTAGTTCAAATGTTTTTAGTTTTACTTCTCATCTTCACGAGAAAGGTTTGAAAAGACCAACTTTACCAAGTAAAGAATATGAAGAACTACTTCGTGATGAAAGTACTAATCAACCATCTGAACTCATATATGATTACTCATTTCTGGAAGCATGGTAAGTAGTTTTCAACCAACTCATGTTTTTACATAATAACAGTTTTAGATAAGATGATGAGTGCATAGTTCAGCAGATTTTTATTTTAATGACGAAACAAACATTTGCTATCTTTCGCCCCTATCTGATTTTAATTATTTACTACTTGCTTTTGTTAGATTTTTTAAAAAATTTTATATATATATATAAATTTAAAGCATTTTAAATATTATTTATAGGCTAAATTACCCGGTAAAAAGAATGAAGACAAGTGATTGCATTAGTAAAGGAACAATGTATAGGTATGTAATAATAAAACACCAATAGTATTATTCATACATACTCTTATTTATGTTTTAATCAATTTCTTACTAATTAGATGGGGTTTGGGAATGAAAAAGACTCCTGATATAACTGCTTGTAATGAAAATGGAACACATGATAGAGTTTATTTAGGAAAAAGATCAATGATGGATCCTTATGAATTTGATGATGACAACCATCAAGGTTCTAGAAAAGATTCAAATAAAAGAAATAAAGATTCTGTTAAGGAGGAAGAAAAAAGCCCTTGTTGTACAAATGAAGGTGCCAATAATGGTAATAAGGTTCCAGCTGGAAATCTTTTTACAATAGAGGGTCTGCAACCATCTATACGTGACTTGGATCAAATATTTGATAATTCTGATACATCTAGTGATGAGACGGTAAAACATTTATTTATTTATTTATATTTTATTACATTTTTCTGTGATTTTTTTCATCAATTTATTATTATATGTATATATTATATTTTGTGATTTATATATAGTTTCAAGTACCTACTCCTCCTGGTTCTAATAAACCTGCTACAGTTGATGAACAGTCTGGAATGACAATGACATCTTCTTCAAGTACAAAAGCAAGTAATAAATCAGGCTTAGGAATTTTGAGGCCAGAAGAATTATCAAAAATGTTTCCAACACCTCCATCTCATGAACATAATCCTATAGCATCTCCATGTGGTCTTCAAGCAGAAATGACTTTGTCAGATTCTATAATTACAGATTCTACAGGTTCAGTAGTAAGAAGAGCTCAAGAAATTAGTAATTATTCATTAGGAAGTCCACCTGATGAACCAATTGAGGTAAGACTGCAGACATGTTTTATTATCAAACTAATAGTATATTTTTTAATCTTTATTATTACTAATAAAATAATATTCTAAATTATAGGTAGAACATTTGTTCAACAAGAACACAGCACCACAACGAATGCATTCACAGGATTGGTCATATGTTTTTAAGCCAACAACTGTATACAAGATGCTAGGATCTTCTAAATATGCACCTCTACCTGCTTTACCAAGCCAACAACTTCCATTGTTAAATCTTCCTCAAAATTGTGTTTACAAGAAAGCTTGGCAAAATCCTAATGCACCAAATAGTAATAATAATAATAATACAACATCATCATCATCAACAACTACAACAACATCATCATCATCAGTTGTATCTGTTCAACAACAACAGACTCAACAACCTCATCCTACTTCTACATCTCTTCATCATCATCTTCAACAACAACCTCATACTCCTCATACTCATCAACAGCATCCAATGTGTATAGGACCCAATATGCCTGGTGGTCAATTACATTTAATGAGGCCTGGGTTATCTCCAATATCTCCTGTTCCAACATCAATGAGAGGACCTTTTGATAGTCCACCATCTAATATGTACCTGAAACAAACTTCTTCTCATCCTGGACCTCCAACACATCATCCAGGACATCATCATCATTTATATGGGTCTAGAGGGCTAGAGGCTCATGCATTAGTTGTTAATCTTTCTTTGTCAGACTCCGTCGTCAATCTATTCCGTGATCATAATTTTGACAGCTGTAATTTATGTGTTTGCAATGCTGGATTAAAAGTTGTTGGCAACATACGTGGTTCCGAAATTGGACTATATTTACCTGATACTTCCTTAGCAGAAGAAGACCCAGTTAGATGTAATTGTGGTTTCAGTGCTAGTGCTAATAGGAGGTAAATGAGAATGGATTTGATATGAGTCTTTTTTTTGCTTTTGCTATGAATTATTATAATTTTTTTTAAATATTATTATATAGATTGGCACATAGATCTGGATTATTTTATGAAGATGAATATGAGATTACTACACCAGCTTTAGCACCACTTGCATTACCAAGTGATGAATGGTATGAGAAGAAAAAGTCTTCATTCCTTCTCTTGGATTCAAAATATCCTAATGTAAATGCTATAACATCAGACAAAGATAGTATTGCAGCATCTACAGTTCTAGATACTGTGCCTACAGATTTATTAGAACTTTTACGTGAGCAATGCCTTTTACTATTTGGTACAAATTGTGCATCACGATTCAGTGGAGAAGTAATTCATCATAGATGGACTGAAAGAACATTTAACTATTTGGAGTATTTAGATGGAAATAGAGCTGCACTTGTAGCTTTAGAACATGGTAGAACAGTTATGATTGAAGCAACTGGTAGAAGTGGATTATCTCGTATGACTGAAGATTCACTACCATTAAAGCCTAATACAACATTTATGCACAAGTGGCCATATATATGGGCTCGTGGACCACAATCAAGTCAAGATGTTATGCAAGTTATGAGAGCATTACATCCATTATTACAAGATGCAGTTCATGCTAAAGCTAAACCATGGGATGCACAATATACAGGTTAGTTTTAGTTACAAAATTGATAGTAATTAGTAATATTTTTGATTCTCTAACTAATTGATTATTATTCATGTTAAATATATAGTATCAGGACCATTAACATGGAGACAATTTCATAGATTAGCAGGAAGAGGTACTGATGACAGATGTGAGCCTCAACCAATTCCATCAATACTTGTTGGAACAGAAAAAGATTGGGTTGGACTAAGTCCATTAGCAATAAAGTTTTGGGAAAAATTATTATTAGAACCTTATGCTTATCCAAGAGATGTAGCTTATATAGTAGTAGCACCTGATAATGAATATCTACTTCAAAAAGTTCGAATATTATTTCGTGAATTATCATCTATGTATGAAGTTTGTCAATTAGGAAGACATTGTCCTATTTCAAAAGTTCTTCGTGATGGTATTTTACGAGTTGGAAGATCTGCTGCAACTAATTTAGCTTCCGAACCACTTGATGAATGGTTTACAATGCTACCTGACATTCCTACATCAGCGACCTTAAAATTATATGCCCAAGTATGTAGATATTACTTGGCACCACAACTCTCTGGAATCTCATTAGATCAAAGTTTATTAGACTCTCCAAACAATTTTTCAAGTTCACAACAACAAACAAGGGCACAAGAAAGACCAACACCTTCACCTAAAATGCCACCACCTTCATCAGCAGATTCTAATGCTTGTCCAACAAAATCTCGTGATGCAACAGGATTACCATCATCTAATCAACAACAAGGTCCAACTACACCAAAGAATGAATCATCATCCGAATCTGAAAATAATTCAAAAGAAGGAGTTCAACAAGATAATACAGACGATGATGATCGTGATCCTCCAGCAATTGTTATATATTTAGTTGAACCATTTGGTTTTGGATCTGATAATAAAGATCTGCATAGGTAATTTTATTTAATAGATTTATATATGTATAATATTATTTTGAGTATATAATAATATTCTTAATATATTTTTTATAGGATGGCAAAATTAGGACTTTTGAGATGCTTCTCATCAATGCTAAATTATGTTCCAGAACATATCAGAAATAATGTAACATTACAAGTAATATCTCTTGAGGATATTTTAAATCTAGGGAATAGTACAATGGAAACAAGATTACGTAGTGATCAATTGAGGGCTTTAGCATTGAGTATCTATTCTCAATGTCGAAGATTATTAGTACATCAAAATACTGTTAAATCCTTAACCGGATTTGGACCTGCTGCGGCAGCTGAACTTTTTATGAAAACTAAAGATGTAAGATAAAAATTAGTAATTTTTTCGTCTTTTTATATATAACTTTATATCATTTTTTAAAACTAAAACTTAATAATTAATTCTCAAAAATAATTAGGAGAAGAAGAAGGTTGGATATCGTCTATATACACCACCTTATGTATTAGCTCCAACAAAAGAAAAGATTTCAGAAGGTGTTGAATGGCTCGGAGGAATTCAAGGACATGCTATTGGTGGAATGGTTAGCAGTGGAAATAGTTTGCCAATTAGTTCAAGTTTTTCTCCTTCAGCAGCATCCGTCCTATATGTTGCATATTGTTTAACTGAAGATCAAAGATGGTTATTAGCATCAGCAACGGATGATAGAGGAGAAATTATTGAAACAACTACAGTCAGTATTTATGTCCCAAATCGTTCAAAAAGAAGAAAAGCTTCTGCTAGAAAGCACGGACTTCAAAAATTAATGGACTTTATATTAGGAATTATGTCAACAAGTGTTCATCCATGGCGTTTAGTTGTTGGAAGATTAGGAAGAGTTGGTCATAGTGAACTTGAAAGTTGGAGTACACTACTAAGTAGAAAGAGTTTACTAAGAGCTTCTAATCAATTAAAAGATTCATGTCGACAGTGTTCTTTTCAATATCCATCTGACACTCCATGTGTTTTATCTGCTTGTTTGGTATCATTGGAACCTGATAGCTGTCTTCGGCTAATGCCTGATCAATTTACACCTGATGAAAGATTTGGTGTTGGTTCTGGTGCTACAAGTACATCATCTTCTTTATCTACTCCACAGGATGTTAGTTGTACACATATTCTTGTCTTTCCTACATCTGCAACAACACAGGTACATAGATAAACAGTATTATTATTATTATATTTGTTTTTAAATGTAATATTAGACCATATTAGTTTTTTTTATACACATATATAAAAAAAATTTCTTCTTTTTCTTTCTAGTCCTCACAAACTGCTTTTCAAGAGCAACATATAAATGGTCCAGATTTAGGGGATGAAGATTTGCTGTTTATTAATGTTAATGAAGATATGTCAGATGGAATTGACGGAATGCAAGATTTGCAACTAGGTGATATCTTTAGTTGGGGTATGTTATTATTGATTTTTTGAAACAAAGTTAGCACTTACCTGATTATCATTACTAAACTATGGATATTTTTTTCTATCATTAGCTGATACAGGTCCAACAGGTCCAGGTAATAACAATAATAATTTACAACCTTTCTATATTTGAATGAATTGATTTTTTTAAATAATACATATAAATCTTATCTAAAGGTGGAAGTCCTAGTCCTGCTGGTAGCCCAAGAAGAGATTCAACATCACAACCAGGAAGTCCTGGTATTGGTACTGGAAGACAGTCACCATTTCAATCGGGTGGTCAAGGCAGGGTATGTAGTTTATCATCACTAATAAAAAATTTATATATTAATATGATTGAGAAAAACTCAAATTTGAAATTATTATTATTATTATTTATTAGATTGGAAGAGGAGACTCTAGTGATGAATTAGGCAGCTTATTACAACAACCACTAGCACTTGGATACATGGTTTCAACAGCTCCTTCTGGACAATTGCCTCACTGGTTTTGGTCATCTTGTCCTCAGCGCTCAACTGAGAAAACTAGTGGAGTTTTTCTAAAATCAGCTCTACATCTTCATTCTCACAGTGTCCTTCATAATCTTGATGATCTCTTGCAGCAGCAATCAAATGCTAAGCAACATCCATTAGATTCTCAATATACTACAGATGTTTTGAGGTAAGCGTTTATTTTTTATAAAGTAATAATAAAATATAATGTGTAAATGTAATTTTTTTTACTTTAAAAAATAGGTTTGTCTTGGAAGGATACAATGCATTATCGTGGTTATGCCTAGATCCACTAACTCATGATCGAAGATCTTGCCTTCCAGTTCACATTCAAAAACTCTTACAGCTATACTATACAATATCAGCTTTAGTGTAGTCTGATAAAATAATGGATTTTTTTTGATTGACAACTAACAAATGACGAAAACAAGAAGACTTGATTACCTCTATTACTACTACTATATTTATATATACTATGACGATCAGTTTTTATCTGAGATTTGTTTAGATGTATTAATATATTATATATACTACTGACGATGATTTTTATCTGAAGAAATATGACTTTCAAATCACAATAATGATGATGACGATGATGCCGAGTTTTTGGACAAGGAAAGGAGATATAAGAATAAAGATTACTTATGAATCTCTAAGATATGCCGATTTTTTATAAAAAGAACTAACTAAATATGTTGTTGATTGAGGATTATTTTTCAAGCACAGAGGTGGAAGATAAAACATATAAATAAATATATATATAGGTGAAATAAAACTTTTTTTAAATGTACATTTTTGTGGTTATATACTCTGTGTGATTATTGTAGACATTATGTATACTTATAGGTGTAAAGGTGAGATTAGGTGAACTATATACAACTAATAATTTAGAGAAGACAACAACACAAATTTAGAAAAGTATATATTATATTACATATATAGACAAAACACAAGTTGCTACTAACCAAATCACCAGATACTGGTTCTTAATACTTAATAATGTGTTAGTGAATAAGTAAAACATCAAATACATTAAATGTAGTTTATAGTATTATATTATTATTAATAATAATTTAAGATATAATAGGGCAATATATTATTAGAAGAAAAAGAATCATGTTTCACACCTTATATATATTATGCATATACATACATATATCTATATATATATATATGTAGGATAGGCTTAGAGGGTAATACTGATGGCTATTATTATTAAATATTGTTACTATCATAAATGAGTAAAAAAGGTAGTAATAACTTACTCTTTCATCAGACTTTATTATTATTATTATTATTATTATTGTATATGTGTAACGATGCTACGTCTACACCTGCTACTACCTTACTGATTCCATGTTTTACTCAGTAATAACAATTATTAACAATATAAAGAAAAAAAAGAGTCCCGTCTGCAGTAATGGAGACAAAAAAAATAAGACGATTGTAACTTTTGCAAAACTATGATGTATCATGATTATTACATTACATACAATTATATACATATATATTCTATAGTTAGATATAAAAAACAAGGTAACAAAATACAGTATGTATCCATTTACCTGTATAATTGTTCTCATTTAGATTTTATGTATATAGAAAAACCGGAAGTGACTCATGAAAAAAAAAATTATTTGCATGAATGAATAAATTAAATCATGAAAGAAATAAAATCATGGTTTCTCAATACAAATGAAATAAATTACTGTTTGCATTTTTTTATTTTATATTTATTGTCATCAATTCATAAAACTACATTGAAATTGAATTGATTTGAGGAATATTGTACAAACTTTTTATAATAAATTGATGATGGACTGTTCAACAATACTAATTATTATTGATAACGTTCAATTACATGAAGTATTTCAAATCCTACTTCGATAGCAATAAGTGCTATGATAAACCATTCTAATCTAGTATGATGTTGATCTGTTAAATGAGTCGAAATCAATTCTAACAAATCACAACATTGAGACAACTTTTCATTCATCACTGTTGTACGACGTTGAATATTAAGATAGTTACAAGTCTTGTGATATAATTTCTCCAATCCTTCATGTTCCCAATAGAACTAAAGAATTGATAAAAAATAAACATAATCAATACATAAAGTATTTAATGGTACTTACTTATATATGTTCAATACTTACATCTGGAGTATCTAATAAATCTGAATTCAAATTTAATCGATGTCGTAAGGCAAATAATTCTCCAGTCTTTTGTAAAACTTGAGCTCTTGACAGTTTTACATGTTCTGCTCGTCGCAGTTCCTATAAAATAAAACAAAAGAAGATGAAATATGTTATTATTATCATTCTTGATTTCGATCATTTCTTGATTTGTTTATATTACGTCAGTTATATGCTCAATACTATCAACAAATTTTTCTAGAGTTGATTCCCAAATTCCAAGTTTAACAGACAATGCTAGTGCATTTGCAAATGCATACTTTTCCAATGTTTTATTAGTAGAACTAATATTTAAAAGAATCTTCCCTCTTGAAAGTCGTGTAGCACTGCAATAAAAAAATTATCAACTTTTTAACTACATGATATATTTTTATTAAAATAACAAGTTTTAAAAACCTTTGGTCTTCTGTATGAGCATATGACATGTATTCTTGTTCTTGTGTAACTTCTTCAGTTGAATAGCTTTCTTCTTCAAAACTTTTCAGAAATCTATGTTAATAAAAGTAAGTAAAAATACAAGTTTAGTTTACAGTAAATATATTTCTGTTCTATATTACTTGAGTACATTGATCCTTTCTAAATATGGAACATTCCAAAAGACAACAGCTCCTTCACGAAAAAAGAACAGTTCTCTAGGTTCATCTCCAATTTGATATTTTGCCACAGCATGAATAACATCATGTCTACTTAGATCTAAATAGAACATAATATAAATAAGGTATGATTTTTATTAAAAAGCAAGGAATATTTTATATATTACTTTCAGACAACATTGTTGGAACATATAAGCCTTCTTCTATTAATCCTTTATGTAGTTGATTCATTTGAAGCTCATCACAAGTTGCAAAAGCTATTATTGGAAATCGAATTTCTCCATCTTCCTCTGGTGCATTTTGACCTTTTGTTGAATTTGTTGAATCATCTGCATGAAGACGACGTTCATCTGGTGCTACTCCTTTTCTTTTTCCTCTTTTCTTAGGAATACTTTCATTTGTTGAGTAATAACGAGGTGCTGATGCTAATGATTCAATTCTACATAAATTAAATGGCTTAACTTTAAACAATGTAGAATGTTTTCTGATTGTGTGGAATGCTTTTCTAGTTGCAAGAGGATTGTAATAAGAAACTGGTCTTAAATAAATGATGGAAAATTGTCTGAATCTGGAAATTAATGTAGACATAATCTATATATGATATATATATATATATATAATTTCAATTTACAAAATAAAATTATGAAAGTTTCACAAGATGCAAAAATTGCAAGATAGAACTTTGCTTTCGCGGTTGAGTCAACCTACCCCGATTATGAATGATGCAATAAAACGTAATTATTCACAAATCAGTCATTTATTCATAGATATTAGTGTATCTTTGGTAGCCGCAATTAATAGATTGTTTTTGCTACAAGTTTAATCACAGACGTCGACTTCTAGGTTAAATATTATCTATTAAATTTTGATTTAGTTCATAAATCGTAATAATTAGAACTAATATTTATATAGATAGTTTACAAAATATTTGCTATATACTTTTTTTACTTTTAATGTTTCTCTTGCGACAATATTATATAAACAGTGTATCATGCAATTTTATATATATGGTACAGAAAATCTTAAAATATTTTAATTTAGTTTTCATGTTCTATTTACAAAGAACAAGTGATTCTGTTTACATGATAATCGGTAGTAATCTTCTTCTATTTTCTGACGATTATTATTATAAGAAATATTGAAAATGTTTATAAATTAATCAGCATCATCATATGATATATGTAGAAAAAATCAAATTGATTCAATGGAAGGCATAAAGGATTAAGAGGAATGTACAAACACCAATTACAATACCAACAATTATTGAATCTTTACGTTTTTTCAAATTGATTTTCTGTAGCAAATTATTAATTGCAGGAAATCTTGAAGTAATGTCATTCATTCGTGATTGAATTTTTTTAAATGTTGCACGTTGAGTTACTAGTCCTTCTTTTGTTTCAATTGCGATACTTATTTGCTCATCTACCATTCGTTCCGAACTGTAGCAATAAATAAATAAAAAATTAATAATGAATATATAAAACAATTTGTATTATGAAATCAATACCTTTTCAAATGTTCATTCTCTTTCATGTATAGATCAAGTCTGCGACTAATAGCATTTTTGCTAGTACTGTAGAAAATGAAAGCAGTAATTTATTAGATAAGAAATATATTAATTACTACAATATTAGTATTATCTTATAATATCTTACTCAATTTCTTTTTTAACTCCTTGTAGTAATTCTTCTCGTTCCCGTCTACTTCTCAAATTATTTTGTGTTTTACGAAATTCTGTTGAAATTATTTATAATAATTAGTTTTAGATTTTTAGAGATATTACACAAGTATATGTCATGTATAATTAAATTTGTTATGAAATAACCTTGTGAATAATCTTGTAAAATGTCACGGTGTCTTTGAATAGTATGAACAAGAGCTGGAGTAGCAAGTGCAGGAGTTTCATTTGATATTTCAGTCATTTGATCATTGACTTTTCCCAATTGTCTTAAAAGGCCATCAATTTCTTCTGATAAGGACTCAAACATCATATCACTTGATAAAAGTGGTGCAGAATCTGTATCTCTATTAATTCAAAAATGATATATAATTAGTGACCATTAACATAATAGATTTTAACTACTTACGTTTCACTTGGCACAGAAAATGTAGCATTAGCTCCAATTTTACTGTATGAAACTAATTTTGTGTCAATTTCATTCTCCAGATATCTAGCTTCTTTTCGTAAATCTAAGTAAACAATTGTTAAAAATTAGTTAGTAAAACGTCAATAAAATTACATAAGTACAACAAATTTTTCTTTTCTACGTATGATAATCTAGAAGTTCTACTTTTCTTCTTACCTTCCCAGTTAGATTTTTTATCTTCCATTATTTTTGAGTACTGTTACTGTGTCACTTTGAACAAACAATCTTAGAAGTTATGATGATTTTTATCAATAAATTCGACCAGCTGGTCACTCTATTTATTATTATTTTTGTTTTGATTTGTAGTAATTTGATAAATATAAAATTGTAGAGTAAATAAATAGTCCCTCGTCATATGTGATGTGGATTCATTGCGCTTGCTTGATTACTCATTCATTTTGAATCTGTTGAGAACGAAAAAAATTCTGTCCGTTAAACGTGATATTGTTATTTACATAATACACAAACACCGCAGTGAGAAAGAAAAACATTCGTTAGATTTCATCAGATTAGAAGACGCTATAAAAAGCAAAGACTTTCCTAATCATCTCTTTGTGAAATCTTAAATAAATCTAATCTAATAAATTAGTCTTGACAATGAGACCCGATACAAGAAGCTTTTCATTTACTTGGTTCCGTGCAGGAAGTCAGCAACAACAACAATCATCATCATCAACAGCTAATAACCAAATGGCACGTTCCAAGAATAACAGTAAAAGTAAAGTTACTAACAAAGGTGAAACAAAAGAAAATGCCATTACTGGCTCAAAATCAAGACTTCGTCGATTTGGAACATCATTAGTAGGAGGACTCAGTAATAACGGAAATAATAAATATTTGTCAATTGAGGAGCAAGTTCTTGCAAGTCAAAGAGAAAATATAATTGAAAATACTGAAGCTGCTGTTGTTGGTACATCTGCTAATAATTCCAGTTCTAATGAAAATAAAAATTATGCCTCTCTTGGAAAACGTCTTAATAAAACTGTTCAAGATGTGAAAGCATCTATGGCAAATATTTCGCAGGTATTAATTAAAGTTTTCTTACTTCCCTTGTATAAGACTTCATTAAAATATTAAATGTGTTTATTGATTTTTTTGGTTATATATAGAAATTTCGTCGTTCGACCAGACGTCGCTATCATATGGTCAGTGCATCTCCACTACCTGATGTCACACCTACAAGACGAATTCTTGGTCGTACTCCTACAAAATTGTATAGCCCATTTGGATTTGAGTCACCAAGTATTAAAAAGACTCCAAAAAGGTAAGAAGCTGTTAAATTAATTTTTCGAAAAGTTCCTAAAAAAACAGTTTACTGGAAACAATAATATGAAAATTTATCTTAGATTGGAGCATGCAACACCATTACGATTGACTCGGGTAATAATTCTAGATCTCTCTAAGTGTGTTTAAATGAGAAAAGCATCTTAATATTGTTTTTCGTTTTTTACTTTGTTTAGAGATCAACGGATTTAATGTATAGTCCAGCAAACAATTTCCATAACGATGTAACTGCAGCTAGAAGAGGACTTGAGGATTTTCATATAATCTCTCGTGACATAACTAGAAGAAGCGTTCGCTTCTAAAAAAAAACTGATGCATACATGAGTGCAGTCTCACTTCTTTATGCCATATTATCATCTTTTTTGATAATTTTATTCTATATATAATTTTCTAACCTCTAACAGTTGTGCTTATTTAGTACAGTTGCTTATATTACATACACATAATAATTACATAACTCGTGTCTCCAGTACTTTATATCCCACAAGATTTTTTAAAAACTTAATGTGCCCAATATACAGATATTACTAAAATGACCAGCTAATCAGTTGTATCTAATTTACTTTGTAATCTCAATAAGTACTAATTCTATATTATTATTGACTGAACTGTAAATTCTTTAAACGATGACAATATAGTTAAAAATTAAGAAGCTAATTATAGTATTTAATCTTAGTAATAATAATCTAGTTAGTTGCATCAGAGAGATATTTGGCAATATAGATTTGTATATATTTTTGGCTTATAATGAAGATTCTAATGAGATTTTAGCAGGGTAAAAATATCTGAATGAAAAAATTCATCTGCATTATGACATCATATAAAACAACAAATGCAAGCCTAATGTACAGAGCTTTAAGCAATCTCAATAATATATTTAATATTTAAATAAGTTACGTTTTGTACTATACAAAATTTATAAATATATATATGTTATTCAACTACTCTGAATAATAATAAATACAAAAAAGCAGCTAATAATATTGTACTATGCATTATGAAAGTCTGATAGTTTCTTGTCGTCATTTTCGTTTAAAATAATTTAAGAAACGTTTAATGAAGTTAATTTTTGTATCCATTAGAAAAGGTTCATCTTGCCACATTCCAACTTTTTTCTTGGCAGCATACTCTTCTTCTTTCAATAAGCGTTTGTAATATTTGGAAAATTTTTGTAATTGACTAAGACTGTTACAATTTGTTATAGCTCTAACGCTACCAAATCCATTATGTACGCACCATATTCCCAAATCTTGATAATAAGACACCTGCATTTATAGCACTAACATCTAATATACAGAAAACTTTATACTTATCAATCATTGTATAATCTATAGCATACCTTAAACTTGTACTGTTTACTGTAGATCAAAGCATGGGCATATGATTTAGACAGATCCATTTCCAGAAGGGTGAAAGCTACCCTCGGCTCTTGATTTAATTTAGACTCAATTTGTGAAATGAATTTCTGTTTAACGTCAACTCCTGCTAACTGAATTTGTAGTAAATCATTTGATTGTTGTTCACAAGAAGAGGAATCCTTTTTGCCAATTGGTTTCGGTTTGCTTGACCGCAATAATATTGGTGTATGTTGAACAAAAAGCACTAGGGCTCTTCCATCTCCATTATCATTCTTCTTGACTTGCTTTGTGATTCCATATAATGTAAAATTTTTATTGAAAAATTCTTGTGGAATAGAACTGACAGTTGTAAATTTAGAAGTCTGCACAGAGATAAATATAATATTATACACGTTTTACATTATTATGATGATGATGATAGACTTCCTGATGGTTACAAGTTACTGATATAAAATGAAATATAATGCCTAAAATTTGATTTGGTATCATTATATTTTTATTTTTACCATCCGAATGCTCTTCACGGCTATTATGAAACCAGCAAGTCCAAGGCAAATAAGACCATTCTGTAAAAAAACAAACAAATGATAATAAATTGCACTGGTGAAAGTGGTATGCCAAAGACGAAAGGAAATTCATTAAATTGTTAAAAAATCAACAAACTAACCTTGACATATCTGATATTCTGGTCTAGAAATTGTGTATAGGAACGTTCTTCGTTCTTAGAATCCATTGCCATTAATTTCAGTTGAGCCTCAACCAAAGAATTGCATGTCCATTATAAATAACTGCAGTAGTACATAAATACATATAGATACACAAACAAGAAAGTAGTATGTTCTTTTATATGCTAATTTGCAAAGAAGGTTCACATAATATATCTTCTATTCTCTTGATTCAAAAACCTTAATTAATTTCATTTCACTAGTTGACATTTGCGGTGTCGTGAGATGTAAATAAATGTATGGAAATGAACAAAGAGAAATTGAACATTTTTCAGATTCTCGGATACCAATGTACAAAATTATACTTTCCGCGTAACACTATGTATTTCAATGTTTATATATGTAACTTTTGCTAGCTGATGACAAAATTGCTCTGCATTCAGAAATTCTTAAACAAAATACATATGAGTTAAATATACACTTAAAGTATTTGATAAATTTTTAGTATATTTGAATTTAAATTTAATCTAAATTTCAGCTGATAAGAAGTGATGAGTTAGTAATAATCTCATTTTTGCCCCAATCAAATTATTATATTCGGCAAGCAACCCTTAGAATTAGCGATACTTTTACTATAATAACAGTGTAGAGAGATCGATGAATTAAGTGCTATTTGATCAATATCATTATCAGATTCAAATGATTCAATAAATAAGTTAAGAGGTCGAGTTGTGTGAATGACATAGCTTAAGGTGTACACCCCATCATAGCAATTATTTTAAATGATACAAACAAAATTCTATAAAGAATGATACTATACAGTAAATAGTATTGTACTACTTTGTTATAAGTAACTACTTTGTTATAGCTTTGTCAACAATTGAGTCTCACATTTCAGGGAGTTTATACTAACTTTTTGTTTCAAACATTTGATACAATAGCTTGGGCTTTGATAAACGACGACAAGTGTATGTATGGAATTTTATGAAAGAAAACTAGCTTGTCAGCATATGTACATTCATAAAGTGAAATGTTGTGATGATAAGTTTTCTAAACGACATATTAGCATATTAAGATTAATATGTGTGTAAAGTATATTACCTTACTTTGCAATGCAAAGTTTACGCATTGGATTGTTGTTGTTATATATTGCAACTAGAAAGTTGCTGCCAGTCAAATTGATGTCAGATTGGCATATTATTTTTATATTTCTTTTTTTCTAACTGCTATGCTAGCCCACCAAAGATCTTTTAATTAAGTGTTTATAGCCGTTGTAGCAACTCTAATGACGGAAAGAAATATCATATTTATCTTATTACCCCAATTGAATATCGTCAAGAAAGTCAAGATGCGTTTCAGCTGTTGATAACAACAATTGTGACTATAATTATTAATATAAAGTTTAATACAATTTTGTATTTTCTAATTGAAAAATTCTAATTGTAAATACTAAGTATTTCTCTGAAGAAGTTAACCGAGTGTTAACGAAAGCTTAGAATAATAAAAAATTTGTCAAAAAAATTTCCACGTAANAATACAATTTTGTATTTTCTAATTGAAAAATTCTAATTGTAAATACTAAGTATTTCTCTGAAGAAGTTAACCGAGTGTTAACGAAAGCTTAGAATAATAAAAAATTTGTCAAAAAAATTTCCACGTAACGTCAAGAATTCTACAATGTTTAATGTAAAGTATCATCAACTGCTGAACAATACATCAAGTTAACACTTGCTTAGCTCATATATTATTTTATTATTACACATAACACGTAGTGCACATAACTTTAACTACTACTGATATGAATTGGCTGTTATTGTTGCTAAGACGTCAGAGCTACTTCAAATGCTTCCTATTTCTTTAGGAAGCATTTATCTATCAAATAGTTTAGTCATTTTCAACTAATGTCTTCATTGTAGAAGTGTAAAGTTTATAAGAAAGGATGAAGAGATGAAGAAGAAAAAAATATGACTATACTTCTAAGTCACACAAACTATTTGATTATAATGGAGAGGAAAAAGGGGTAGTCTGAATGTCTGCAACTGTCAAGACAAGTTTATCTCAATGGTTTCTCTCATTGAATTTGTATTAGATTGCTCTCTCAGAATAAAAGATCTTTGTCTGGACCTGACACAAAGTATGCACTCGTAAAAATAAATCTTGTGTGCTCTTTTTTTACTTTTTGGTAGTCGCATTTTTACACATACATATGTCGCTGACTTTTGATTTGCAATGATAGTAATACTCAAATGCAAACCTATATAGGTTCTTAGTACAATTTTTTCTAGTGCTAAAAATTAAAATAAATGTCATACAACACTACTGGACAGTAAATGAACCAATGCTAAATATATATGTTATGCTCACTTACAAAATGTTTGCTAAGTAAATTGACACTTTTAATGATACTTATACTATAATTTTATATGCTGTTTATCAAGCCTCATAAAAAGAAGTTGGTGACTACGACTATTATTGTTTGTATTGCAAAACCGAAAGAGTAGCCTTAGACATTGCATGTAGTAAAGCTAAAGTGCATAATAGTCAACACTTCAACAAGACATAAAATTGATTGTCTACAGTTACAACCGACAAAGTAAGTAGACAAAGAGTACATTATAATGGTAAAGAGCTAGTGATACTTAGATTCATCTTTATGTACATATAATCCTATTATAAGAAGAGGTTTGTACATTCTCAAATGTTCAACAGGATTATCAAAATTTAACTGAATTGTTCAAGCAAATAAGATGCGCAAACATTGGTCAAGCCTTGTTGTAAGGTACTCTCAAAATAATCATATATCTACAGCGTCATTATTTGATTGATTCTATTTTACACAAACAATACATATTACAAATTTTGATGTGACCTAGAGAAATGACCATCTATTGTGTCTTGTTGGTCCAACAATAATGTAAAAAAACGACAAAAAAGACGAAATATAAAAGAATATAACAATTTGAGAAGAATTGGAGCATAGAGAAGAATGACGACAGTAAACGACGACAAAAAATTGTTTGCTTATTTCACAAGATGAGAAAATGATCTTGTTTTGAGTTGTGTGTTGGGTTGTCTATTTCTTGATATTATGCAATATGTGTAATGTAATTCAAGTAAATCCATCTTATGTTTTGTTTGTATTTTGTAATGTAAACAACTTAGTTGTAATTAGCAAAATGATTAGGACCACCCAAATGAGATTACCAAAAGAAAATATCTTATTTTTTTTAATAGAAATTATGCACTAATGAAATAATGAAAAAAAGTAGGTATAAATTATGATCCAAGTTATTTTATTTTTGTTTCACATTTTCTTCATATTATATGGTTTTATTAAATCTTCATCTTTTTGTAATATTATAACATTTCTTCATAGTGATAAATACAATAATAATTCTTTTCTTTTCTTATAAACAACTTAATAGTAAATAGTAAATTCATTTATCAACATATACTTATGTAGGATTGTTATTCAAGTTATTATATACTTTTTAGCTGTGTAATCATAATATCATTATCAAATGATTATTTTACATATAGACAAACATAATTAATTAGTATATTAGTTAAGTAGTATACTTTGAGAGCTAGTAGACGCATTTATATATTATGTACTCCTCATTAAACTCGCCGATTTACTTCATTAGTAGTATTCAAAAATCTAGGAGAGTGTTG
>VCNE01005676.1:0-10025 GCA_009869805.1 Oncopodura yosiiana
CAACAACAATCTCTGTTGTCTGTTGTCGTCTCTCACCTTAATGCATCACAATGATAAAACTAAAGGCTAAAACCTACTTACTACTTTATGCTACAAGATTTGATATACAAGGAAAAAAGTATTATTCTTTTCTACCTGAGATTATTACAATACAACTGTTGAGTTCCGGCTTCAGTTTAGCAAATTGAATTTGCTTCAAAAACTACAAAAAAATATATACTTTGTCCAAATACGTCTCTAGTTTTTTCTTCTACATTATACAAATCTAAACTTGCCTCAAGCATTTTACAAAAATGTAATTTTCTACTGAAAAAAGAAACAAAGCAGAGAGATGATGAGAGTAGGTAACAACTAATCATTTCTTCTTCAATAGAACCAACTACTTATAATATGTTTCTTTCTGTCTTTTTACCTATTTACAGCAAAAAATAAATCTAACTAAAAAGAATCATACTACTATGTACATACATTATATATTGATTATAGTAGTCTGTGTAGAGACTTTTGTGTTCACTTGTTGCTTTCTTGTCTATTAGTACAATAACTCACGACAACAACATCATCATCATCATCAAAATATTTCCTTTCCTAGTTTTCCCAAAACATAACAAGTTGCATTTCCCTTGTGTATTCCCTATATACAATACATAATGATATGATGTCAAGAACAGAACGCTGTTGTTGTTCTTCTGTAGCGTAATTTCACCGTTACATGATTCATTGCTGTCGTGTGTAAGTTGTTTCTTTCTACAAACTTGTAAGTTCCCTTCTTCTTATGTATGTACATCCTGCTGAATTTTCTACCATGTGAAATAAAAAAAACAACAAGTACTCTGTTTCCTACAACATATATAAAACATAAAAAAAGTCGTAACTCAATTTACTCACTGGTCATTACTTGAGCTAGCTGACCACTAAACTAACTAACTGCTGTTGCTGAACCAAATGCATCTCAATTTAATCGCAATAAGACTAACGGACCAAAGTACATAACAATAATACTAATATAATGACAATGGCAATCAGAGAAATTACCACCAACTGACAGAAAAATCTTAAAGTGAGCTGGTGAGCTGTAGTCTCTTCTCTCTCTCGGTCATTATTATAAATAATATAATCCTCTTCCTTCTGACTTCTCTTTTTTCTCAATGTCCTAAATATTACTATAATAAAGAAATGTGCACTAAACGCAGCATGTCACTCGTGGTACGCTCGTGAGTTAGTGATGAGACCAGCAACAACAATTCATCTCTAGTACATCTCTTCACGTCCTTCTCTCGTCCATCATTCATGTCAATTCAATTCACTTATGCTAATAACAATGACAGCACATTGTTCATTCACATTTCATATTCACTCTATTACTAACTACTATCTCTCTCTCTCTCTCTTTACTATAATACGTACTTACAACTCACTCTCTCATATTTTTATAAGGAATGGTGAAAATCTTGAGACATTTATGATTTATATCTGTTGAAGAATAATTTCTTTAAAAGCAGTTTATCACTTTATATTCTCTAAGGGTTCTCTATCTATCTATAAGCTTCAAGCCATCTTTTTATATCAATGAGCTTCCGGATGATAAGATGTACTTAATAATTGACACACAAAATTCTTTGTCATATCCTTTGATTTGCCCTTCCTGACTACATTATGAGTAGCTTTTTAAGACTCTCTTGAAAGTATGACAATTTAGACTAATAAGAGAAAAAATCGTGTCAACAATTTTCATATTGTGCCCATCATAGTACATTTTTTTAGTGTCGTGACATACCATGTACTCTACTTAACTCAATAATGACAGTAGCATGAATAGTAAATCAAAGGGACAGAGAGAGCATAAAGCACATCATCTTTTAACTTTTACTCAATCCATGTCCAAATTAAATTCTTTCTATTGTTAACTACTACCACTCCTCCTATTTCTCATTATTCTATTATTATTGTTGCTAGATATTAAGATATACTGACTCTTCTTCTAGTTCTCGTCATGTCAATTTCTAATTTGCACAGACAGGAAGACTACACTTTAAAGAAGAGCACAAAATGACTTTTTTATTCTTTTCTTTGACAAAATATAGTATTACTTGCTAATACGTGACTTTCTTTACGAAAAGGAAGTGTTAATGTCGACATAAAATTAAAATATATTATATCTCTGTATATACATAAAATCATAACAACAGGAGCGGTGTACTTCTTTTTACACTTTTATCTTTTTATGACGACAACACTTACAAATTCTCATTCTCACCACTAATCAAAACAAGTTGGATAAAAAGTACATACATATCTAAGAGGGTTTTTATTATACTAAATTCTCAAGCTCACGACAACATTTTATATTCCTTAGAATAAGAAGAAAAAAGTTTCTTTCTCTAACCTGTGTGATGCTACATTTAAGTAACTTTGTCACACTTTCTCGTCTATCTTTTACTACCTTCCTGTTGTATTTTTATATATCCTTTATTATATGTATACCGTTACTCAAAACAACATGACGAATACGAAAAAAAAGAAACACAACCACAAGTCAGAGAGCAAAATTATATGTTAGCAGCTGTCTACTCTGGATAAAAAGAAAATAATAACAATATATAGACTTGACAAGTCATCTTAATGAATACACAACAAAGTTTAAAACGACAATGACATTAACAACAAGTCATTTGTGTCGCTCTTTCACTATCATTAGTAAAGTGAATTAGCAATTTTAACATGAAAACATAATAGAGCAGAAAAAAGACGGCTTTTAAAAAGTAATTATCACAGTTGAAAATTTTCTAATTACTCATATGACCTACACTACTAAAACTTAATTTTCTAAAAAAAATTATCTTATGTGTTGTTACCCTCAATAAAATTTTGAACTCTTGTAATCTCTATGATCTATCTCCCTATCCTAAAGTGTCAATACATTTCATCATCTTCTCTTCATTCTCGCTAGTTATTTAATTTAATAATGTGGGCGATTTTTATGGAAATCAAGTTGACTTTTATGTACATAACAAAATAAAGTAGCTTTTTTAGCCACTGTGCAGATTTTTGACCTTTACAAACACATGCAATATTTTAAGGTATCAGTCAGAAGAAGAAGCATTATCAAAAGAAAGTATATTATAGTATAACTAAATACACAACACAGCAACGAAAAATATGATACAGAATTGGCGAGCAGCATGACAAGGAACGATGGTAAAAGTATTAGTGTAAAGAAACTTAGGTGGTCATTTCTTTTCAACAAAACTAGTAGAATTAAATACTAGATATTATAAAGCTACCAAGCATAACTTCCGGTAGCTGATGATGATATGTACTAAAAGTGAGAGAGACGAAAGAGAGACCGGTTTTTTTTTCTTCCTTTTCTATCCAAAATCTTTTGACTTTTGTTAGCTTACCTAAAAATTTCACATCTTTTACAAAATTCAATGTTAGTACCTAAGTATATATATATAGATATTAGTACACACAGCTAAATACAATAATAAAATACAGACAGTAAGTAGCAGAAATGATTCTCTATACAGTTTTTCTTTAGCTATTTTACGCTTGTTTTTTTTGAGTTAGTGCTATATACTATAATACATGATTTTTTTTAAAATATAGTTAAACATTAGTATAATTTGTGGTTGGTGCTTGTAAGCGAGAAGAATACCTTAGCCAAATAATCCTTTGTGATATTGTTTGTAGTCAAAGGGCCAACAGAATGATGTAGCCCGATGAACCTTTTCGTCACCAACTTCATTTTTATATATATTTATATATTTTATATCCCAGAGCAAGAAGGCAATCAATCAATTACAATCTGTATATATGTGTATGTAGTAGTAGTAGTAGTAGCAGAAGTAGTAGTAAGGTAGTATGTAGATATATACTGTACACTTTACACAATAATGGACAAGAACAAGAAGAAGATATAAGGATTTTTTTAAATATAAGAATATTTATATATTTTCAAGTGATGTTTTGTGTAGTAGGGATCCTTGTTTTGTGACAACACAAATCTCTGCTTCACACTTACATTACATCCGTCAACTTTTCTCTGCTTTCTTTTCCCTCTTCTTATGGACTAGAAAAGAGTGACTGATTAATAATCGTCACCTTATTGACCTCATCATCTCTCTTTCCTTCTTTCTCTCACACAATATATAGTTTTTTTTACTAAAAACTCTAAAAATGAACAAAGTTCTATCACACTATCCTTGTCCTTCCTTTTGAGAATGTTGATTCATAGTTCACAAAAGTACACATCATAAGAGTTGACAGTTTCAAACTCCACGTGCTTCAACCGACGACACGTCACTACTAAACTATAGGTATCAAGTCTCTACTATAAGTATGAAGTGTCAATTTCCATTTGTTCTGAGTAATGCTTTGTTTGTTAGTAGTAGTAGTAGTGTAATAAAATCACATTATAAAATTGTGCTCACGCAACTACTAACCAAAAATAGAAAATATGAGTAGTCTTGTCAGCCAAAGCTAAATTGGCGTCAATCAAAGTAAACTTATATAAACGTAATTATTACACTTTGTTTAATGTTCTTGTGTAAACAATATATAACTGGTGCGTTATTAACAACCTTACTGCCTGCTTGCACTTTAACTGCTGACCATACTAAAAACCAAAGGAGATCAAAAGCAAATTCGTTTCACTCCATAATTCTTTCTACATTCACGACATATAGAGAGCACAGTTAACAAGAGTAAAATAGTCTATTTACTTGTCATGTCAGCCTTATATAAAAGAAAACTTTTAACTGGTTTAAATCAAATTAAATCAAGCAATCTCCTCTCTCTCTCTCTCACTCTGGTACTTAATAATCACCAAACAACACTGCTGACTGACTTGACTGGTGCTCAATAGTAACACAATGTGTTCAATCCTACAAGTGAATACTGACTGACTGACAATAACAACACAAGAAATTCTCTCAACTGTTCTCTCAAGAAAGAAGACTTGTGCAGTTTGAGCAAGCACATTTCTTAATACTCTCATTGAAATAACATAGCCATATGTACAACAACTCTATATTTTGCACTCACTACAACAACATCATGTAAGTAACAAGTTTAATACAGAGCAAGAACGAAATCTATATACAAATGTTGCAAGAATAAGACATCTACTACTCAACTAGAAGAAAATTCTGCATACTTTGCCATGTGTGATGACGATTATGGGGGTTGTTTTTCTCTTACACTACAGATTTTAACTCTTCTACAAACTCTTCTTTCAAAGTCTCAACTTACTTATTGCAACAACCCTTTACTTTACATTACATATTCTCTATCTATTGCAAAGCTCAACAAGTTTCCTGAATGTTGTGTCTGTACGCTATGCTTCGCTCACCACCACAAATATATGTACACCAACAGAAGACTTTATAAGTTAGAATTGTGAACATAAGAAGAAGATGTAAAGTCATTGTCCGCGAATGGTTTGGTGGTGGTAAAATAGCAACGATACAGCTAAATAAGTGCATAAAAGGCATATTTACACACGTTAGATAAAACACTCCTCTTCTTAAATATATGTATGTATCTCTCTATATATTTTCAAATTCTCATCTTTTCTTACTTATTTATGTTAAACTACATTTTATCCTTAGTAGTGCTGTAAGTAAGATGCAACCTACGTATTGACCCCAATATTGAATATATAAGATCTTCTCTCTGAAAATCTATCTCTAATATATTTAATGCATAAGGAAAAGTAAACATTGAGAACGAAAGATTATAACAATTGAAGAAATACTTACAACAACAATTCAATGTAAAAGTCATGTGATTTTTTTCCTTTCGTCATCTATTTTTATATGTATTCCTTTCTTAATTCACATTAGTTTTACTTTACTTTATACTATTATTCTCTTCTGATCTGAGTGAGTGCTTAAATCTCTCTTTCTTTCTCTCCACATGTAAGAAAATGATTTAAAATGAACAAACTCTCATATAGTCAGTCATTATACTAACAATAAATGGTACAAAAAGCAAAGTAAGTAAGTAAAGAGAGGAATTTCTTTTTTGTCTTCGTTATCCACTTGACTTCATTCAAGAATTTACACAATGTCTAAATAATAATACTCAATTCTAATTCATTTCGTAGAATTAAATTAGTAGTAGCTAGCTCCAATTTCTCTACAATTTTCTAACAGTACTCCTACTCCTCAAGTACCAACTACTACATATCCGCAATCTTATATATATATATATTCAATAATATGACAATAGGGTATAAGAGGTAACCACTATTAATCGTTTTTTGTACCTAAATATATAGAAACTTTACAGAAAGAGAGACGCGAGTATTACTTCACTTTTACATTTTGCGACAAACATTCCAAAGACCAGAAATGTTTCTGATGTATGTATGTATGTATAGCCTACCAACAAAAACATCAATACACTGAATAGCAATGTAATGCAAAAGAAAAACTCCCTATAATTGTGCCGGATTTCCTTACAATACCTACTACCTCTATACTTACTTTTCCGTAAACTGATGGAAAATTCTCATGGGTTCATTTAATAAAACTCTTTCCTTTGGACTACTGCAACACTATTTTATTGGCATTGCATACTTATTATGAGAACATAACGGTATTCTTGCTAAAGAAATAAAGAATTTTCTACTACTATGAGTACACTATGGAGTACGACATCATCGTCACACATTGTGTTAAAAAGTATAAAAAAAGACACGACGCTGGTTAAACCAAACAATATATAACTGCTGCTGCAGACACATAATAACCTAGGCTAACGCTATATTAACCTAATGAGAAATTTTTGCAGTAGTTGCAAAGCCAAACCAGTTCAATTGTTCAATTTCAATTTTCATCGTCATTATTATTACTTTTATTATTATTTCTACTACTAGTAGTAGTACTATCAAGATATTATGAAACTTTCATGCCAAAAGAGGAACCACCACTACATTATTGCATCATATACCATACCAATCAAAATCATCAAAACGAATCTCAGCATAACATCTGCACCTACAATAGCATCATGAAATGTATGAAAGAAAGATATTCAGCAAAAGGAATATATATAAATGGAAGAGAAAGAAAACCACAATATATTCACACAAGAATGTTATAATTATTATTAAAACCTTAAAACCTCTAGAATAACAATAGACTAAAATGGCTATCAACCTCATAAACCGCACACGCAACTAGCAACTATCAGACATCACACGTTTTACGTAAAGTTTAAAAAGATTTTGGCAGAGAGCACATTAGATATTATTATAAAGGAAAAGAAGAGCTTCAGGTCAGCCTCAAAGGTATTTTTACCACTCAAAAACTTATCTTTCTGACAGAGAAGAGAGATAACAATACAAGATGAGATCAAATAAAATACACCTCACATTACAACAAAAAGAATAGAATATATAATGAATGATACATGAACTAGATAAGTGCTATAAAAATAATTCATCCTTCATATTATATATACCATTAAAGTATATGCCAACAAATTACAGTAGCATTGCTTTCATGAATTTTAAAATAATACTCTTTAGGGGAGAAATTCTTCTAACAACTAATTACTCATCTCAGCAGTGTAGTACAAAATGAAAGAAGTACATATGTAGTTAGATAAAAAGACATACAACATATTCATTTTTTTTAAAAAGTGTTTTTCTTATATCTATATCTTGCCTAATTTTCTTCCACCTATATTATTATATGCAGAAGAATGTAGTAACATGCCTTTAAGCCGCTTCTCTTCAGTAGTAAAGGTTTTTCTTCATTATATATTACACATTATGTAATAATGTAATAGATGTACATATATATTATAATGGTAGTCAAAACTAAAAACAATATTTTCTCAAGAGCCTAAAGCTGAAAAACATTATACACAAAAAATACTAGGACACATGTCACTTGAAACCATATGCGTTCGTACCAATTGATTACGATTACAGTAACATTAGTTTTTGTAGTTGTTGTAAAAGATAATGTTAGAAGCAAAATCTTTATTCTAAAATGAAACCAGCTGCCAGAGAGGTACATTGAAACACAAAGTCCAAGAATAAAACAGAAAAAAAAATTTACTTAAAAATGAACAGTTACATAATCTCTAGTTCATTTACATATAGTGCAAGCGACTGTTTACTTTTATAAACCAGACAAGACAGATTTGTAAAGTTTTCTAAGTGCACATAAATGTTCATTTTATCAGAAAGGAACTAAAATAGTCTGTTTCTTAAAAGACCACAAGTCACGAGCAGAGCAATAAATATATCTATTTGAATTTTTACAAACTTGTATTTTTAAAAGAAAAAAGATGTCACCAAGCTCATTTAATTTTCCTTACATGGACATTTAATAATCTAATTAGAATAAGCTGTTGAGCGCATTTAAAGTTTCTCTGAATATGGTTAGCGTTATCATCTAAATGTGGGAGTTCATGAAAGATATTTGAACAATAATCTAGAAAAGAAAAATGAACTACTAACTACTTATTATTTGTATTCAAAATAGAATAGACAGAAGTCATGCAAAAATTCAGTTTTACATGCCTGTCTTTCTAAAAGTCTTTGTTTCATTCCCAAGCTAAAAAAGTTCACTGATTAAAACAGCCTAGACGCCATATATTGCAGTTTTCAGTAATCTTCCCAACTTTATAACATAAAGCGCACGATGGCGTTCTTTGAAACAAGTTCTCATTTCAACAACCTTCGATGACTCCAAGAAGAGAAGAACTTGACTTGTATCACCTTCACCTCTCTGCTTCTTCTCTTTGTGTTCTTTGCCTGTCTACAAGAAATATTTTTTTTACTCTCCATCTATTTCTTCCTGTGATATTTTTCTTCTCTCCTATTCTCCATTTCATCTTTACCTAAACATGTAACAACTTCTCTCCTCAAACTAAAAAAAACTACTAATTGTAAGGTTCTCTATCTACTCTTCTACTCTTGTCTGGAAGAGAAGAATATATAGCGTGCAAGTAAGTGCATGCAAATGCATTGATAGAAGAAGAACTGATATTAGATACCATTTTCGTCTTGTCATAATCGACTGATGCTGTAAACAAACATATCTTCTACATATAATAATGATGAGAGCCATACGACCGGATGTTATGCACTAAAACTCTTACTTATAAAAGCTACTGAATCTTATTAAATTTAATTTCGTAGAATTGAACCAAGGTGAATTAAAAAGAAATATGCCCAGACATATTCTCATAGACTGGCTACAACTTATCATCTCATGATATCACACTTCTTACTATAATTCTGACAGCTAGCAATTATATTAAAAGAGGAAAATTTGTATTGTTACATACCTGTTGTTGATCAAAAGAGCCTGGCATTACATTTGGTGGTGGTGGAGGAGCTTGATGAGAATGAACCATATGATGATTTACTCCATAAGAAGAATCAAATCCTACAGTTTGTGGTGGTGGTCCTTGAGATGATGGATCCATTGACATTTCAAATCCTGAGCCATCTAATGGTCCACTCATATTATGATGTTGAAGTGAAGTTACATGTCCATTCATATTCTGTACAGCCATCATGCTATGTGCTTGAAGCTCATCTGGACCAACTGATACAGTCTGATTTTTCTCATCGGGATGATGATGGTGATGTTGTTGCTGTTGATGATGAGGATGAAGTTGTTGAAGGTGAGCTCCTGGATGTTGTTGAGCATGATGATGTGATGGATGATGATGTTCGTCTCCCATTCCATTTTGTACAACTCCATTTTCCATATCTTTTTTTACATCTTTTTTGTCTTTATCGTCCTATGTAAACAAATATAGAAGAAGGTTAAAGAACTTTATAAAACAAAAACAAAATCATAAAAAAATATTTTTCCAAACTACTTATTTATATAGCCATTAAATTGACACTTTAGTAGTCTGTATATATGTGTAGCATATACATACATAAGAGAATATAATAAACAGTAAACAAAACAGTAAGTGTGTAATATGTAACAGTATTTTAATACACTTGCACTTACTGCCTTGTTTAATAACAATAAATAAAAAAA
>VCNE01005680.1:0-66076 GCA_009869805.1 Oncopodura yosiiana
AGCTCTCCGCAGGAGCAAGTGGAGCGAGGCGAGAATCCTGAAGTGAAACTTCAGGAGTCGGAGACGACGGCTTCGCTTGTATAATAATATATTAAATATTGATGTTTGATTGTTTTTGTTGATGAGATAGAATGATGAAAATAAGACAAAAAGAATCTGTAAATTTTAAAAGACAAAGCACAATGTGTATATTTATTTTTATTACTTTATTGGTACATTGGTATTGTTCACTGATAGTGCAGTAGTTAGACGAAAAATTACAATTATAATGTATATATATAATGTATGCATGTATATTTATATGTAATATTATTATTATCAAAGAATAAGAGCACTGACAAACTTCTACTACTTCTTAGTTATATATTTATAGTATGAATATTCATTTTTGTGAATATTACAATCAAAAAAAAAGAATATAAGAGCACTGACAAACTTCTACTTCTTATACAGTTAAGAATCTTACTAGTTAATTATTTTTATAGTAGTTACGTACAATTGTGAGTGAGAGAATAGATTATATAGTAGTTTTGAAAATTGAAAAAACGTATGAAAAAAGCAGCGACACAAACAAGATTTTTTTTCTTTTCTATATTCTTCTTTCTCATCCTGTCTCCGTTGTTTTTATATTTATATATTTTCCTTTTTATATTGAATTTTCTTTTGGAGGATGTTGGAATTTACCATAATTTGCTGGAGTAGCCTCCTACAAAAAAGGACAAAAACAATATATTTAGCTCAGTCTTTTTAAAATAAATTAAATCAATTATATATTACCTGGTGGAACACGTCTTGGTGTACTAGTTCCATTACACTCTGGAGTATGACGTCCATTCATTCCGTCCTCTGAAAAAATTCAGAATAAGATGAAATTAGTAAAGTCATTTAGTGTGTATTAGTAAATATCACTTACTTGAATAGTCAAAAATTGGTGTAGCAGTTCCAGAGCTTGATCCAGAAGACATTCCATTTCCATTGCCATTTCCATTCATTTTTGGAGTTCCGTTAGTTGTTCCATTAGTAAATCCATGTCCATTACCATTAGCAGCACGTGGAGTATTAGCTGGGCTAATTCCATCAAGTGAGTCATCAAAATGTCCAGCTCCAAACAATTTTGAGAAAGAATTATCCTGTGGACGATGCTTGATGTTACGTGGCATATGTGATGACAATGCATGATCAACAACTGGACCATCCTCAGAGAAAATTGTTGATGCCATATAGTTCTTTACACGGCGTGGAGTTGATGGTGGAGTTCCAGCCAAAGAAGATCCTGGAGATGTTGTAAAAACATCACTAGTTTCACCGCCTGGTGGTTTAGTAATTCTATTTAAATCAAAAGAAAAAAATTCATTATTAGTAAGTATACATATATATTTTCTAACTCAACCAAATTATTATTTTTTAAATGTTTTAGACAATATTAGTACTGATACTACATAACAGTAAAAAAATCTTAAGCACTTCATGCAAGCAAGATGCAAAAAAGTAAGTTAAGTAGTTGCCAATAAAAATTTGTACATTAGTCTTTTTTTCTCTTCAATCTAGTTAATAACTTAGCTGTGCTACTACAATAGAGAAGAGTGAGTGTAAATTACTTTACAACTTAATTATCAACTTTACAAGTTTTCCATCTTTTACCACATCTAGCTAAAAATTAGTTTTAAGAAAAAGAGAGCAGTAGAAGAAGCAAAGTATGTGCAAAGTAAGCTGTTTTGCAAAATAAAATAAAAGTTTTATTAGTCTTGTATTTATAAAAGCTCTTTCACACAATCAGGATGAGTGCAATTCAATATTATTAAGGTAGTAAAAGTGGAGTATAGAGAGAGAGAGAGCTGTGTAATGTAAATTGTAATGCAATCAAGAAGAGTAGAAATTCTTTTTTTAATATAAATTCATTCTATCTCTCAACTATGAGTGTAAACTATTTATTACAGTACATAGAGAATGAATGCAATATACACCTTATATATTTATGAATTATTACAATAGAAGTAAAGCTTCCAAAAAAGTAAAAGAGAAAAGCTTCTTTTTTGTTTGTAGTAAACTTGATAACTGCACTACTGCAAGCAGCATTGTTGTATATATATATAGAGCATACGTATTAAATATAAAGACATGATATGATGTGTGATGTGAGTGAGCATCAATAAAATTATATGTATGTTGCAAAATGAAACATAATTTATAATTTATGTTTTTGCATTGTTTTTCTCTCCATATACAAAATTAACTACAGCACTTTATCTTCTTCACACTTGCTCAAACAATAGAGAAATGAAATGCACCTATCCCGTTATTGACGCTTCTAAACTAGTTGCTGTCAAGTCTCTCTTCTTCTTCCCATGTGTCTTAAATATTATTTTCACATTTTTATGATTTTGTTTTTCAAATCCTCTCAAATTTCTTTGTATAGCCCGTCGTCAAATTTGTTGTGATTGTTTATATGTATGTTCTTTTTTGTATATGAAAAGCATTTACTACTACTCACATTATACTAATAGCAGATGTGAAGCATGTATATTTATAACAGTTCTAAATCATTTTAAATTTTCACCTGGCTGCCTGGCTCATTATTAGATTTGTGCACACACTTGCTCATTACTAGTTTTATGAATGAGCACACATTTGAGCTAGAGTCATATATTTGTTCTGTTTTCCTTGTTACTCTTTGATGCAGTATGCATAAATTAATATATTATTAGCTCGTATTGTCATGTATAAATTCATATATGGTAATCCTAATTGTTAGCAACAACAACGAGAGAGTCAAGCGTCATGATTCAGGAGCAAAAAGCTATATATATATATACAACGACAACAATAATAAGCTCATCTTCTGCTTCTCTGCATCACCGTTATAATTTAGTCACATTTGGTATGTGTGTAAATTGGAACTCAACAACTCTCGAAAAACGGTACATATATTATATATATAATGCTACTTATTATTGCTCCATATAAATTCAAAATTGTTTGTATGTGTGTGTGTATATGTATATAAATATATATTATCTAGAGTGACTTTTCAAAACTAAAGTTTACAATTGAGAATATATATGTGCTAGTGTGCAGCTGAAGGAGATTAGAAAAAGTTTTTCCTTTTTGCTCCTTACACTTGACTGGCTATCTACTAATAACCGGTAAATCATTCTCGTGTGGAAATGTGAATGAATGAGAGAGAATATTTAACCCTTTTACATGTCCTCAAATTTATAAATTCTTACTTGTATTATTTAGTCAGTGTTGAATTGTGGCTAAGGGACTATAATGCATGGTACTTTTAACTTGTCATCAAAATAATGAGATTAACAATTACAAAAGGAGCAAAGCAATGCAACTGGATTAGTAAGTTTTATAAAGTGTCAGAGAAGCTTTCAGACACTGATTGTCGATTATGGTGGTACATAGAATTATATAAATTATATTAACTCCATTTTCATTTCACATTTAAAAACACACGCACTGTATTCAAGAAAAGTTGTATATATGCAATTCCATTATAATCTCATTACACCAAGCATACCGGAATTCTAATTACACTACTTAATCTCCTGTAAGCAAATGTCAAGTTTCAACAATGACACTATACAAAGTAACATTCATACATATGCAAAGCATGCAATTACAGTTTATGTAACAACGTGTCAATGTTTTAATCCGGTAGTCAAGAGATGCAAAATGTAAAAACGTGTGTATAAAAATGTAATACTAATATAATGAAGAATTAAGAAAAGAAGAGTTGTTACACACACACATAAGATAAACACTGCATACAGTTACGCTAGCGGTTTTGTTAGTTCTGTTGATGTTGCTCTGTCACTGTCAAAATATAATAGATGAGGTTCTTTATAATAGATTCTATATACCAAGCAAGGAAGAAGAGATAGAAAAGAAAAAAAAGTATGAATTGAATTGATTTTCATCATCATACTACTCTATACGACATGGCAGCAAAAAAAAATCAAATCAAGTGCATTGCATCATTCATAGACAAAATGTATAATGTAATGTAAAATAAATGTGTAATGAATGCTCTTTTCAAGTTGTAATGAGAAGGTAGGTAGTGAGGAGTTGACTACAGAGCAAGGACTAACCGACAAGACAAGTAATAAAAAGGGTGTTGATTATTCTAATAACTAAGGATGGACAGTCATATCAACGATGATGATCATCACGGGCACATTGACTCTTGTATTTTTTGTTGTACATGTGTACTATCTAATAAAGATTCTCAACTGTATATTTCATATTATATAATAACAAGTTGAATGTAATATGTGTATATAATGTTGTCACTGTGTGTGTTAAAGCATTAATTGGCCTTTTAAATATTGTTATTATGCATGTACGTATACCAGTCGTACAGTGAATAGAAATGAAGTTCAATCATGATGTATATTTAATGAAATGCATCTAAATGCAAATGCAATGTGAAATGAAATCCCAGAAGATTTGAAAAAAGTGTTGTAGATGTTGTTATTTATAGCTTTCATTCCTTATGGTAAACCCAATTTCTTTATCTACACATCTCTCAACTTAATTCATTTTGTGGCATTATTATTGGCAAGGTTAGGCTATTGAAGATGAAGAGTATACTTGCCTTTATCTATGGTAGTAGAAATTAGTTATATAAAATAGGAGTCAATAAGTTTAATTTTACTCTAGTTATACATACTACAATTAAGCAGTAGTAAGTAGTTGAATTGGTAGTTTTTAGTTGAGAAAAAGATTTTTGAAATATAAGCTTTTTTACATATTATATTTTCTCTTGCCTGTGATGGTGAGAACCTGGAGCAGATTGATTAGCTCCAAAAACGTCATGACATGTACCCCCAGGGGGTTGTTTGATAACTCTTTGACATAAGAAAGAGCAAGTAGAATCATTTTTTAAAATAAATAATATGTACCATTTACTTAGAATAAATACTTGTAGTTCGATATATGTTGCATTGTAAATTTTACATTTATAATACTTCACAACAAGAAGAATTCTTTTTACAAAATCTTGGCCAATATATATTTCTTGCAATTTACTTATAAATGTGTTACAATTGAAAGGTGCATCCTCAAAGAGAAAGTAATAATTCAAAAAGTCTAATTTTAATCAATCGTAATGAATCTATATGTAAGAGAAAGATCATCAGCTCTGACACCATTGGCAATCAGAACACACAAACTACTTACTACTACTACCTATATCTCTTACAATAAATTTTGACCTGTACCAATATCCTTTAATTACAACTAACAACAAAAATGACCTACCACACAACAAAACAACCTAAAACATACAGAGAGAACTTAAACAATCATCAACCGCTCAGACTACTTACACTCAACACAAAAATGCTTTCATTCCTAACTGATTTCCGTACACTAAACTTTCATACATTGTTTTTATATCTTACATCCATTAGCTCTTTGTACAAGTTGAGTGGCTTGGTTGTTGATAGTTGATGATAAAAATGTGATGAGAGCATCTTTTCATATGATGATGGGTTCACTTTGAATGAACAAAAGTATTGTAGCCCAACTCAGATAATCTGACTATGTATGCAACATATCAACTAATTTTTTTCAAAATCAATTTGAGTCACTTTCTATACACTCACTAAAAAGATTCTATATAGATTTTAAACATTTGATTGTAATTGAAGCAACTCAAGAAGAATTAACATTTCAATGTCACTAATCCATTGTCAGTTTAGTTATTTTCGATATATATATATTTATTTATTTATACCAAGAAGTCACACAAAGATTGTTTTTGAGACGTTTATATCAACAAGAGCTAAGCTTTGCGATCCTAAAACAACTCTCCTGACATTTAAGACTTATCTCTGATAGAACCACTACTACAGTTTGTTCTACAAAGAATTTTGGGTAAAGAGACAATAGAAAAAGATGATGAAGCTCTTCTCAGATGAATCATATATAGCCCTGTTACAAACTATGGTGAAGAGAGAGAGAGAGAGAGAGAGTCATATTGATTTACGATGACTCAAGGTCGAGACATAAGGGTAGTGAGTGACCAAGAATTTTCCTCAAATTTCTAATCTCTATTTCAACAGTAAACCCATATAATATTGTATATGATGCACTATAGATAATGAGATATTGTCTTCTCTTTCTCTCTCTTTACAATTCTCAACTCAATAACAAAACGACAATTTTCTATCGTACATATGTTGCATTCAATTTCTCTGTTTTAGTATCACTATGACTATCACTGGAGCCACAATATTACATATTAGCTAGCTTTTTCTCTATCATTTCCCCCTATTGTTTGCTTTTTGTCGCTCTAGATGATGAGTCAGACTTTGAGTCCTAGTACAAGTATAATACTATATATAATAAGTATCAGTAGTAGTAACAAATGAAACCTCCGTAAACACAGACATGCACAATAATTGTTGTCCTGAACTCATTTCTCAAATTTCTCTCTTTCTCTTGTCTTAAATATGTAGTTTCAAGTCTTACTATATACTTGATATTATTAGACAAGACACTTGAGAGAATATGTCATAATAAATCCAGTAGAGTATATTCGTAAACAACTTAAACTATTTACGAACGACATAAACTACATTAGTGTAGTAAGAGAGAAGAATATACAAGTCTTATAAGGCCATTAAGAAGAAGGGCATTATCAGCTTCTCTTGATACTCAAGTTGGTCTCACAAACAAGAAAAGGATGTAAGTATATTAGGCTACAAATTATAACAGAAGTCAAATCATAGAGTTTTCCAGAGAAAATGTCATGAATCAAGTAATGTAACATTACGACTACTCCTGTTTTATACTTGTGTTAGTGGTATTATCTGTTGTAATATATGTTCACATCAGTAATTACATTGAGTAAGAGTGTAGTATTTCTGAAAATAGGCATCTAAAACTAAATTACTACTACTATCATGCAATGCTATGCGTCAGTGACAAATCATCCATTTATGGTAATATGAATTATTCCTTTGAGTAAGAAACATAAGAGAGAAATACGATAGCTAAAACAAGACCATACTCAGAGAAGAATTTTTTTCAAAGCTGAAATAGAACAAAATTGTTTTTATTGTACATGTTCCTTGGAGCAATATATATAGCGAAAGGGGGAAGAGGAATGGAAATTTCCAATTTTGTCAACAAAAGGCGGAAATGGCTGAGAGATACATATAGGCAAAAGTCTCCAAGGCAAAATATTTGAATGCACTTGAGTTGCAATCCTTACATCTTCCTCCCACAACCACGATCACTACCACACACATTGCGTAAAATTAACTATCTCCATAGTTGCTTTGTATGTCTAAAATCAAGGTTACCCTCTCTCATCTCATATAGTTATCAAAATTTTCACAAAAGTTCTGTACATATATACACAAAGTGTGTAATAAATAGAGCTCAAGTTAATAATGCATATATAGGAACTAATAAATCTGTACTCAATGATGCTCTGAATATTTCGCTTTATTCTTTAGAACAACCTTTGTTTAAGACTCTAATATCTACACAAACTCTCCCCTTTCCTCTTTCTCTCCCTCTCTTTCTTAGTAAACAAAGTTTCAAGTTTTTGAATTCATTACATCTTAATGAGACCTTATTCATCTGAGTGTAATATGTTGAGAATATAATTAAGTATATTGAGCCATTGAGCAATTTAACTCTTTGTATCCATACTACAAATGTTGATGTAAACATTGGAGATTTAGTTTCAAAACTATCTCACACATAGGCAATCTCTAACTTTTGACTGTATATAATCTTTTCCAACCGGATATTCCAGAAGACAACAGTAAGCTTCACACTGACAGAGTTGATCTTATAATGTAATAACATTTCAATCTTACAAAATATGTAGAGTATAGAATAGAACCTACTACTCAAGTGCGTGAAACATGTCTTTTCCATCAGCAACAAAGATGAGGGAGAAAAGAGTAAGGAAAGAAGATATCCAATATGTAAAATACTACATATAATATATATCCTCTTACATAATAAACCGTACTAAATAACCCTTTTATATCCAATAGTTACAACTTTATTATTTCCTTTCAAGATATAAAAAAGTGAATAATTTTATACGCACTTTACGCACACACACATATATGTGTCGTATGTGCATGTAGTATTGTACTTTGGCATAATGTTCTCCCTCAAGAAAACTTTATTTTTTTCTCTTTCTGACTAGTACTATCTTAATATTTTATCTCGAATTGTATCACACACACAAAATACAAACTTTGCATGATTTGACTATTCTCCATTTTCTTATTGTGATTCTTCAACTCTGACTCTCTTTTGCCAAGAAGAGATGAGATATTCAACATTTATGAGATTGCTGCAGCAAAAATAGATAGTACACATGGTGCACATCAACAAAACTGACGTAACTTAGTAGACGGAAAATAATAGAAAAAAATCCCTATATATGTAGTCCGACATTTTTGCTTGAGACAAGACAATGCTAGGGTGAGAGTAGTAGAATACTTTTTTCAAAGTCTCCAGAGAGGCAGTCACTATGTGCTTTCTGTATATATCCGTCACTCAAACCAAACAGAGTGAACCAAATAGAAAATATAAGTACCCTTAGTTACATTCTACACACAATATAACAAAAGTCTGTCCAGAACGAAAAACTGAACAAGCGTACTTCCTCACTTTTTGATTATGGACTTGATGTTGTAGTAGTAAAAATAAGGTAAAATATGAGAAACTAATGCTAATATGATGAAATATACTCGACGACTACAACAAACTGCTCCTATTTTTCTTCTACCCTCTTTCAGTTTTCATCGCTCACGAAAACTCAGAATACACCTGACTTGCTCTAAATCTACCTTCCATACTTTCATCGGAATAACAACATAGAACCATCATTCGTAGCAAATGCGTAACAAAATATTATAAAGTAGTTTGAAATGAACTCTCTAGTAGTTTTTGTTGTGGAAAGAGGTATATTATGTAATAACAATAGACATAGAGAGAGAGAGAGAGAGAGAGAGAGAGACTACTACTTCAAACCCTTTTTTATTCTCTACTCTACATATACAATATATACAAGTTATCGAGTCAATTTCATTCCATTCCAATTCATCATCTTTCTCTCTCCTCATCTCAAATTTCTTTTCTGCAAATACTTTGAAAATGTTAAATCAAGTGAGAAACCTCATTTCCACGATTACATTTCACACACGCTGTCTCTTTTCCTCTCTCCAAATCTTTGATGAATGTTTCTTGCTCCACAAAACTCAAATAAATAAATATATATATATGCATTTATACGATATGCATTGTATGACTTGATTTTAGAACGAGAAAGAGAAAGACTTCTTTTTGTGTTTGTAACAATGAAATGAGAATATATGTATAGTAAAGTTAAATGAGCTCAAGTCAAGTCATGTTAAAATTCACACTGTTGTTGGTCTCAACTCTTCTGTTGTATATTTAAAATTGCACTGTAGAATAACAAAGAAATATATATACCGTAAAGTGCAAGCGTGCATTTTCATGCAATATCATTTTTTTTCTAAACATTGAACTACTACAGAAAAGTTACTCATCATCATTCATCAGTTGGCTATTATATTTTTGAAAGGTATAGTCAGGAGGTAAATAGTTGCTAAGTAGTTGGCCCTTGCTAAATAATTTAATCAGTCACTCACTCATTTACTCACTCAAGCATAGAGAATTAAAGTCAAAGTCAAGTATAGTATATTGTACCACAGAAGTCTTCACTTCAACTACACGTACAATAACCTTTTCATCATCATCATCATCATCATCAGATATGAAAAGAGGATTCAAGACATAAATTTTTTTCAGAGCTTCTCATGATGTTTTCTAAATACTAACATACATACATACACAATCATATCAAACATCCCCTAATCCTTTGCTCATCTGTCCTCCCTAAATGTCATAAAGGAGTGAGTAAATGTCACGTTTTGAGTTAATGTTACTTATTCCAACTAGTATATATGTATATGATTCTCATGTATCTGTACACAAGATTGAAATTATATTAGATTTTGCTTTTAAAAGTGTTACATATGCAACTAACTTCATTTTCTAGGACCATAATAAATGGCAAGTTGAGCTGACTCAGGTCTGAAGTCGGGTAAAAGAGGATATATTGCATTAGTCATCATTTTTAAACGACAGTTGGTTCTAGGCATTTACTAACGCTTATATCTACCAACTGTCTGCTCAACCAAAGTATATATCTTGTCTCAAAACAACACATAATAAAACACACACCTGGACTTTTGGAGTACTTTTCATTTTTGCAAAACAACATTGCATATTTTTTTCTACTCTATATAGTATTTGCAAATAGTCGTCAAAAGAATATATAAGACGAGGGAACAAAAACGAAAGTCATTTTCAGCTCTCAATGTCTATCAAACAAAAAACTTAAAACCCAATACTATAATAAGGCTCAAATTCTTTTTTCTTTCTCTTTTGCCATTTCTTCGTAATATTCTTATCTTGGACGAGCAACTCTTAAAAATAAATCCGATGGAATAAAAGAAAATAGGGGAGAGAAAGAGTCGTCATCTTGACATTGAAAAACTACAAGTTGGATCATCACTCAAGGAATCATATGTGTGTGAACTAAGCAATAATAATTGAGATATTATTGAAGATCACGAGTGCTTAGTTATCACAACACCCTGTGTCCAATTTATTTTGCGTCTTTGACTTTTGTCAGTTCCAAGCTCTCTATATACTTATATTTGAAGAGTACTTTGTCATAAGTATATATTCATATCTATATTTCACACACACAAAAGTACAATTGAACAAAACTATCTCCACACTGTCATGTCACATAGACTACTAGAGAAGAGACATATACAAAACTATAATTTGAGATAGTTTACAATAGAAGATTTTTCCTTCTCCATGTCCAAGTCTAAATACTAAGCTTCTCTTTCTCTGAATATACCAGCATCATACACATCCTTTCTTTATTACTATTATTACGAACTTGTTATTGCTGTTGCCAAAGAAGAAGACGAGAGAGAGAGAGAGAGAGAGAGAGAGATCTTTTCCATTAAGTTTCCTTCGTTTTCCTCTCGTTAGCTTTGACTAAATCGAATAGGAGGGGAAGTTGAATTACGAACTTTTCTACTCTGGATATATATTGTCGAGCTTAGTAGGAAAGGAACAAGAAGAAGAAGGGAAGGGATGAATAGGGAAAAAACTATAGCTAAAGGAAGAAAATACTGAATGTTGTTGAATGGACTTTTTTCTACAACTCTCTTTTTGGCTCTCTTACAATAAACTCTAAGCTGGAGAAGAGATATACTTTACTACTTCCCAATTTACTTCTGCATGCATAGAGCATAGTAAGTAAGTAAGTGCGTAGTAGTAAAGTAAAATAACTCTACAACCAACACTAGAGGATCAAAAAATATTGTCAGACTAAGGTATGCACTGTATAGAACTATAAGGTAACGTAATGCAATAGAAACGACATGATGGCCAAAGAGCAGAATACTTATATCACACGAAGGGAGAAAAGAAGAAAAAAAAGTTTGGTAGAAAGATGAGGAGAGAAGAGGGTGATTTTTTTTCTTCCAAGTCACTCGACACTCGCGAAAATCTGGAGAAAGAAAGTGTAAGGAAAAGTAACCATTGATTGTCTTTTGCTTGGGGCAAAAGGAAACTTTGTTCTTGACCTTTCTAGTATTGCTGATAACAATTTGTTAACTAGTTATGTCTTTCTGAGTGATAAGAATGAAATATATGACTTTTTGCAAAATCGTAGCAAATATGGTGAACATCTTTCAAAATGGACAAGGCCAAGGTAGATGAGTTTGTGGACTGCAATTCAGTTCAACGTACTTTAAGAATAAAGTGCTTATATTATCAACTACATATTTACATAAATATTTACCAATGCAACATCTACTACTAATTTTTTTTGCTACTATTACCACTAGAAGATAAAAATATTTTCTCCATTATATATTTCATTGAAACAATTTTTTCTCTCTCAAGAAATCTACACTATACATAAATATATATATACAAAAGTTCTACTGCATAAATACGTAGCCACAACAATAGTTTTTGTGTCCATACAACACAACAACAATGGCAATTAACTCATCTTCATACAGACAAAAAAGATATAAAATATATAAAGTAACAAACCTCCGATTCATAGTTGTAGTATGTAATATCGTGATGATTGTATATATAAAAACCGCAACCAGAAAACTCAAACAGGAGCAAGAGTAAAAGTAGAAAAACTTGAGTAAATTTGAAGAATTCTCTTCTTCTTCTTCTACTTAGTAGTAAAAGATGAAAGAATCACGACACGAATGGCCAGTCAACCAAAAATTGCACTTTGTAAATTCAACCGTAGTTCACCAACTCTACAATCTTCTTCAATTTTATATATATATATATTTGAATTTATAACGTCAGTCTTTTTGTTTCGTTGCACACTTTTTTTATTTATGTATATATGTATGCTTTTTAGCTACTGGTGAAAAATGTATAAACGTATAAAAGTAGAAAAAAGTGCACTTTATGGCTTGTTTGTAGTAAAGGCAAAAAAACACTGGCTACCACTGACTCCTTCAAACTTCAAGACACTACTGAAAGCTTATGGCAATGGTTGGCACGATAATATATATATTTCTCTTCTTCTCGCAATGCGTAATGAAGGAAAAAAAGTGGAGTGCGTGTGTAGTGTTTATGTGTGTAGCGTGGTTCAAGAGACGACAGAATATGCCGGGTAGTATGTAGCAGTAAAAGTACTACGGCCAAATTCGGATCGGTGAACTTGCACTAGGGAAATATGTATGCGCAAACTTTCAGTCTACTGACAATGTCAATGCCAACACAAACAAGAAATGTAGGAAAGGTAGTATTAAGTAATGAAAAAAACCCAACTGCCGAAAGGTGTGGCTGATGGTAAAAACCAAGTTTGCTGCTGGAACAGAAATAATATTGAGACTTGTGTGACTAAGTAAGTTAAATAGCAAATGACGATATACTGTGAGTTGTACAAGCTCCAAAACACTACTGAACTGAACTCTCAAAACTGACTCACAGAGTGAAATGTACCTAACGTTTTTCTCCCTTAGTCAGCTAGAGCTACATAAAGCCAGTTGATATTGCTTTGGGTTGAAAACAGTGTATATCTTTATATCCATATTCATTCCATGATGATGGTGGTTATAAGCAAGCATTAGATGTATTACATTAGAACAAAATACAAAGTGGTGGTGGTGGTGGTTGTAGTTGTAGTAGTAGTATACGCTACAACTTCCCAACACAAACCAAGCAAAACTACATTATACTAACCCTATCTTCTTGAATAAATGTCCTCTCTTTTTGAGCCTGTATATATATACATATGCATATTGGATGTTCAGTTGTGTGTTGCATCCTTTAAAAAATCGTTTCTTGATCATTTCATACATATATTCCTCGTGCATGAACCTCAAAAGTTTTTCATGGCTCCAAACACGTAGGAGAGATGAGATGAGATGAACAAGAAATGCACAATCGCAACAACAACACAACATTCAATGTCTTCTTCGTCTTCTTCCCTTACTAAACTCAATGAGCACAGTGTGTAATGTACATAATCACAAGTGCACGTCATATTTGTTCCAAGTTGTGAATACATAGCTTATTGTAGTACTATATTGTATATCCTGACTCATGAGTTCTAAGAAATAGGTGTTTTTGCTCCAGGACGAATCATCATCAAATAAGAGAATGATGATAAAAGCCATATGCTGTGAAATGCCAAATGTAATGTTCCAAACCTTTCTCAGATGAGTATGACACACACACACACACAATTGGGAAAAACATACAGTCTACATATATATATAATTTTGCAACTAGTATTCTAAAAAGATTCAAGTATATGATGAATCTTCTTTTCTAAGAAAATATAACATTAAGTTGTTTGTTCTATTTCTAAGAAAAAACAAATTATCTTGCAAGATATTTATGACCAAGGATACAAAAGGGTCCTTTTTTGCCAATTGTTAAGTTAGTCGGTAGTCAAGAACAATAATAGACATCGTCAGGGTTTTTTCTTGCAACCCTTTTGAGTTGCTTTTGTAGAATGTTTTGACCACGTTGTTTCAAACCAGGAACCAGTACTTAACCCAAATCGTAGGAATTTCTATTATATATACAATAGTATGTAGACTTGAAGCCTTGTATTGTACAAGATTGTAAAAAGTAAAGTACGACCTACGTACTACGTGCACTAGTACAAAAGACATAAAACTAAATTGTAAAGTTGTAAATGGCGAGGAGAAATATCTTGACTGCATACCAATAGGTTAAAAGCCACTAAACGGCGACTCTCATCAACTTGACTTAAAGCAAATTTACAAATTAGCCCGTTTACTGCTATGAAAACGTGGTAATATAATAATATAATAAAAAGAAAACTGAGGAAACTAGTAGAGTATAGATAATACATATATACATATGTAGGTTGTTTCTTTTGTATATAGCCAGGACAGTAGTAATAACTATTATATTATGCAATGCTACATCAATGTACTTTGACCACTTAGTATATATTATAAAAACATCATAACAATTTAAAAGTGTAATACCAAAAGGTGTTCATATCTAAAGCTTAAATCTTGTTCTAACCTTACATACGACTATACTCATTTCAAATTCTGACAATGTGAGTCATAGCCTCACAAAACGACTTTCCGCTGCTGCTCTGAGTTTGAGATTTTGCATTTGTCATTTTGTCGTCTCCATTTAAGATTTGCATAAAGGTGGCTCATGTTGCTTTTGGAAGCAGGTTGAATACGAGAGATAAGAGAAAGATAGTCAAATATATATTATGAAATGCAATTGAAAAGTAGGAAGGTCAGTCAGTATCAGAGAAAAAGTTTATCCATGAAACGTGTGCATCGCATCACGTATTTGTATTTGTGTGTAACTACTATATAACTCTTACAACAAGTTCAAAGCCCTGCGAGAAATAATGACCCCAAGAATGTTGAAGATAGATAAGCTTTTGTAACTTTGGCGTATTCCTACTATAGTAGTAGAGTGGAGTAAGTAATAATAAGGTAGATAGGTATACATAGTAAAGGAGCTTTTTGATATGCACTACACTTCATCATCATCATCATCATCTTTTATGCACTCACTCTCTTTGATCAACATTGCATCTTAGACTAGAAGTATATACCACTTTGCGAAGATTAAGTGGTGGTCATTATATAATCCTCTCTTGTCCAGAGACTAAACATGTGCTTAGATCAAAGATTCTGGAAAAAAAGATACTCTACACTAAATACCATTTAATATTTTATTCTAGTCTACGACATGGATATTATTCACTTAATCATAAAATCATAATCATAACCAAATAATGAATGTCAACAGCCAAACTCTTTAACACAGCATGCAAATACAATAATTTCGCTGTGTAAATATGTATAAAAAGATTAGCATCAAATAACTATTATATACAATTTAATTCATTCACAGCTCATCTCTAATTCACATGACTCATCACCATTATTTCTCACAATTTAACACTTCTAGATATATACATGCTCTACTTTTATACGGTTCTTAAATTCATTCACAAAAGACTCTTTTTCCTTAGTAGTATAGTTAGAAAGAAGAATCATCTATAATGGTAGTGACTACTAGGCGGAATAATAATAATAATGTAACGCTAGGATTATGTTAGGCTGCCTAACTTTTGGCATTACATCTTATTGATATTTTTTATATTTTTCCTCTGTCATTAAAAAGTGTTTGTACAATTGTAACTTCTTTCCTACATATAAGCAAACAATCAAATTGTGAATGAAATGACTAACGTTACTTTATTGCATGTAATGAATGTGTAAATAAATTATGTACTGGAAGAGTTACAGAGGTCAGCTAGGCATGTAAAGTTGGATGTATCAAATAGCTATTTAAAAGCTCTGTACATAACTCACTGACTCATAGTTCAAATGGTCTTCAATGCAAAAAAACTAAATTTTTTTCAACTTTTTACCAAGTTACATTACATCTCTATCCGTTATTTCTCTGAGCATGTTGTCATGAAAAACATGAGTCAGAGGGATGCCAATTATCATAGGAATTTTATAACTTCCGTTCTCTACAGAGTTTCATGGTAAATCTATTACATGTATTGAATAAACCAAAACTTTTTTCGGTAGAAGGGTAATTTCAAAGAAGCTATTTACCAAAGCAGCCATGTTGAGAGAGTAGAGATATTAAGTACTCTTAAGATAATAACCTATCTAATGAAAATGAAAATGACAACATAACAACTTTGTAAAAAACCCACAGACCTTTTAACATCAACTTTTTCTTTATATACTTCCTTGGAGAAATAACAGAATTTCAAATTATGGAAAATCTAGCCACCACACTGTGACCCGGTAATAAACTCAGAAATTGTTCTCTTATATATAAGATCTTAACTTGTTTCATCAGTACATGATAAAATAATCCTCTACAAAAATTAATATTTGATAATACAACTATATAAAACTACTTCTCCATATATATTTTTATATGATATGAATGTACAAGTAAAAAATAACTTGACCTTTTAAAGAAAATGAAATTGTTGTTCTCTGTCTGTTGTTTGTGTCTCTCTTTAGTAAATTCATATTTTCTTAATGTTACTTTGTTTATATATATATATATATATAATTGTATGTGTAGTCTGAGAAAAGAATTTCTTCAAATGGACATGTGAATTACGAACACATTAGTAGCTGCAAGGTATAACACAACACAGCATGAGATTTTATGAATTACTCTTTTCAAAGTTTTAGGCATTGGCATTGACTTACTCACAGTTGTAATAATAAGCTACCAGCCATACTAAAATTAAAGCAACATTTTCTTGATTTAAAGAGCTCTTCAGTATAACAACATAGTATATATAGTATATGCTACAACAACTTTTCATGTTTACAACTATTTCTCCTATGTCCTGGTTATAATTTACTATATATAAAACAAAAGTATATAATAATTAATGAATTCATTACACTTATGAGTTTTGTCGTGGAATGTCAAATGTCTGATTTATCTACATTATATTATTTTTTCATATGCTTATAAACTAAACTAGTGTTCTATACTTGGTCAAAACGAATTCATAAAAAAAATAAAAATATTTGTTGAACTAGTGTCATTGTGTCTACAGTCAAACTTTGAAAACAAGAATGAACAACAGGTCACGCTATTTTATCAAATCCTAACAAAATACTAGCCAGTCAAGGTCACAAACAAGTCAAATTGAAAATGATTTGACTACTGCATTATTTACATACATATTGTTGATATTCAAAATGTAGCCTACTCTATTTTACAAATGTAATTTACTTGACATTTCTGTAGATTGAAAAAAGACAAAACTAAGAGAAATCTTTCTCTAAGACTATGGGATGTGTGTCGTAGACTCCAGAAAAAAAGCTCACATCTATTATCGTCACTTGGCACAGTAACTCACATAAATATATTTACATCATATTTTAGTTCAGCATGACATTTGTTGTCTTGTCGCTTCCTTTTCTGTATAACTGTGCCAGAGGCTAATATAAAACAAGTAGATGAGAGAGATTCATAATATGGAAATGTACATGATGCATTTTGTAAACATTTACTATTTACGCTGAACATAATTAACGGTCAAGAGCTTGATAGTGGAAGGAAAAGACTATTATGTAAAATGGGCAAAATTGAATATACATATACTTACATACGTGCTCTGCCTTCTGTAGCTAATAACATTTCAAAAAACTTGACATCTACAAACTACCCGTGTATTCTTCATCAAACTTTAACAAACTTTTTTTTACCACTGGCTATGTACAGACATCTCAAGAAAAAGTGAGGAGAGTCCAAAAAAGAAAAACTAATAAGTGCTTTTCAGCCTTTGGTTGTTGGACTCACCTTCTAATTCTTAGTTTTTCCTTGTCAAATGTAAGTAACGCATATCAATTACGAGATGAGCCAAAGCTATTCAATTCATATTAACATACCATTTACGCTATATTATGAAATTTCACTTAATACCACACACAAACATCTTTTCTTCGTTCTTCTTCATCTTTCCTTCCTCCGTACAGACACAATGCGTAAGGCAACATAATGTATTCTTTAGAGTGTTGTAGTAATAATAATAATACGTAATCATTTTAAATTTTTTTTAAAAGGAACAGCTCAAAGAGTATACAGATGATGTACATACATACATTGCCGTATGCAAGTCAAAAAGTCTTTAGAAGAAAGGAAGGATGGAACATTTCACAGATTTCAGTCATGGACATGGGAAAGTTGTACAACAGAGAGAGAGAGAGATAGAGAGCTACAAAAACTAACCAAAGTTAAATCTAAAATACAATGTTACATAACTAATATATTATATACATAGGATATAAGCAGAAGTGTCTTCTTAAAATACATAAATGACCCTTCGTCTTTTTCTCAAGTTCTTCTTTTTAATATTATTCTTCTTTTGGTAGACTCTTGGCATTTATATTCAGATTATGTTATGTTCTATTGTGAATATATAAAATGTAAAATATGTGCCGAGCTATTTTGCTCTGTTGTGTATCTGCATCTATCTACTGTATCATGAAAACAAATTCACCTCTTCTATTTTTCATTATCTTCTTTTTTCATATACCAAAGCACTTGACTCAACTTGACGTCCTACAGTTACTCAAAATCTCACACTACACATACTATGTATGTCTTCTACATTTTTTTTTTTAATGACAAACCATGCAACTTGTTCATCGAATACAGAAATACATTTTATACACATGGAGAGAGAAAAGACGCCCTTGACTCTTACTTTTTCAGAGACTAATGTTGTGTCATTATATACATAACTCCATATACTCCATTTTTTAAGTCTTCTCATTAGATGGATGAACTTTGACACATAATTGTATATATTGTGGATTTCCTTCTCGTTTGTTACAATTCAATTTTTCCCATCGTCTTCTTGGCGACTTGGTTTAGCTATGACTACAAGTGTTTACATAGTCTCTGTGGTAGGGAGAGAGATTCATGAGAGTTTTAGTGTTCTGTTCAGCCTGTAACCACCATCACCAATGAATCAAGTCTGAATAGGTCATAGGACAAATTCGTGTACGTATGCATTTGTATATTTCACTAGTATATATGTATACAAAGTAACTAACAAATGAGAAATGTTTGTTATTCAATTTATGAAACAACTGGCTGAAACGGAAACTGTTACAATGCACATTATATGTATAAATTTACTTTAGATAAAAAGTATGTAAACAGAGTTTAGACACTAGCATCTCATCATTTTCGACAAGAGTCATATATATATAGACCAAGAAAACGTATTCAGACTGATGAGACCTTTGTAAATGAACAATTTTCTTACAAGTGAAAAATAATGCGTTACGCTACAGTCATGCACGCATTTTCAATAGTAGATACAACAGAGTCAAGAAGAAGAGAACTTTAGCTTGGAAGTGAAATGAAACAACAGATCCAAAAATAAAACTATTTCCAGTACACAGCTAATTTTCCCATTTTTTCACTCTCTCATCCTTCTTTCCTGATGTATTGCATTACTTTACAAGATACATAAACTTGAGTATGTGTCGAAAGACCTAAAAGTTTCTTTTAAGAGTTTCTGCTAATCTTATATATTATCCTAGAGGCTACAAAAACAATACTACTTGCCTAGTTTACACTGATGTACTTTTTATCCTTACTCTCATAAGACACAAGTATCAAAAGAAGCAGTAGACATTCTCATCAATGAATTTTGTCTAGTTGAAAAATAACTCTTCACTTTTTTCTAACCTTTTCAAGCATGTCGAAGCCTTCTAAGTATTTATCCCATTCCATGTGATCATCATCGTAAACATTTATTTCACAGGCATGTGAATTACTAGACTGCGGTGCAACACAACACATTCACTTATTTTCCAGTCCTTAAACAATCATTTTTTTAAGTGCTAAAAAGGAGCCAGCGACTAAGCATCACACTCACATAGATCCTTTTTAACTATAAACAAACCATCGAGAATATTTATCTCTGTTGTAAAGTGGTCGTAATTGTTGGAATCTTGGAATGATTTGGGAGCAAACCATGTCGTTTTAGAAAATAGAAACTAAGAGGCAGATTATATATATATATAGTATGATCCGGAACTTAAAACTACATAAGGGTGTTTTTAAGTAAAGTAACGGTTTCAAGAGACCACACAAGCAACTAGACTGATCATTTTACTGTAAATATAGACTTAAAATTTGAACTTTTACTACGCATTACTGTAACCCTATTCTATTATGTGATAGATTTTCATCTCCAGTAACTCTCAAATAATCTTAAAATCCTTGAAGTGTAGAGCTCAATCAAGTCAAAGTCTCAACATTGAGACTAAGAAAAATAAGAAAAAAAATCAAAGTAAATACAAATTCACAAGTCAAATTCTAACTTGTGCTCATTATCTGCAGCAAGATGTAAAAAAGCTACACGACGATTTAAATAAATACTACAACTCTCCCATTTTTTTACTTCTTGTTGGAATAAAAAGAATTCCAGTAGTGTAATACTACTAATTTGTCCTTGTATTAATTGGCTAACAACGCAAACCCACTGAAGCATTCACCACACGCTAATTAATTTCCTGGCCATTTCTGTCGCAATCAACACGTACAACTAATTTAACCCGGTATTAAAATTCTCACTACTACTTTTTCAACTAAATTACTACCAAAGTAGTAAACTGGTAGCAGTAGTAGTATAATAACTTGGCAAATAAAAAATGCAAAAAATTTTTTCTCTCTTCTACTTTAGCATTCCAGTTATTTGTTAGCATATAAATTCAAAACATACATATATAGAGACTACTGCCAAATTGGTGGATAGATAGATAAGTCAAGGTGCTTCCCATATAGAAATATAATTTATAGTAGCTAGCCTTGCGTTATGAAATGATAGAGTAGACAATCCAATACCTTAATCAATCTTGTAGTTCATTTATGCATTGTACACATCACCAACTTCACTATATACAAATATATATATATATATGAACCACAATGCTAATTAGCAAAATTATTGGTATGCATACGATATGTATAGGACACTAGTTTAGCCAGAGAGAAAAGAGAAAGATTAACAATGTGTAGTAATTAGGCAATGTTCTAAGAAACAGTATATACTCTAAAAGAAATTTCAAAAGAATAAATCAAAAGTGCATGTTGTTTGTTGCCTCTGGATTTTAAAATATGCTTTGTTTATTGTTGAAAATCAAAACTACTGTATTATTGTATTTACTTTTAGAAAAGTAGATATACATATATTAACCTATGATACAAGAACTCAACTAAAACTGGTATTGCAATCAGCCTAATAAATTAAACTGGTCGATTTGACAATCCTCAAAGTGCAAATGTAGAAGAAATAACTACACATCATACATGTAACAGATTACATAAAAAAATTTGTACATAGCTTAAAAACATATATTGACTATTTACAAGTAGTTTCTTTAGTTTTTTCTACTAGGAAAAGTTTTTACTTACCCACACTTTGCTATTCATCTATGAGTCTAACTGTCACTAATGATGAATTGCTTCTACATATAGCGTAGAGTCAGAGGTTTAATTCAATCCTTTAGATTTACTATGTCGTCACGTAAGCTAAGAATTTCTCAAGTCCTCATGGGCAAATAACTTCTCTCTAGTTGATTTTTACATATTTTCTTCTCATTGCCACTAATTAGTCTTAAGAAAATACGTTGACTACCAGAGAGTAGTTGTTATTTCAAGTACAAGGCCATTTTTATATTTTGTTTAATCCAAATCTATACATTTTTTAAATCCTTTTAGAGAACTAACCATGTATTAAAAGCTATATATCTATTCTTGTAGTAGTCGAGCATTATTAAGTTCCTTGTGTTACATGACAATCTAGAATAAAAGGATTCCAAAATACAAACTTGTCTTTCTAACAATTTGTCACAAATCATTCTGCAAGCTTCATAAATGTTGATATGATATAGGCAATAGGTGTGAAGCAAATTCCTTTTTGACAACTACTATAAGCCATATTTTAAAGACATTTGACTTGTGTGAATAAAGCCTTAGTATATATAATATGGATCTTCTCACTTGACTTTACACAATAATAAGAACCTCACACTGTTCCAACTGTGATAAACAATGAAAATCCTCTGAACCATGGCAAAAGCCTAAGATTTGGATCTGAGAGACTTAAGAATGCATAATAAGACACACGGAGTGAAGACACATGGCAAAACATATCATAACATAACACCATCTTATATGTACTCTTCTTCTTCTTCTTTTTACAATGAGTATGGGAAACTGGTTCAGATAACAGTTTGTCTCACAATAATAATATCACAGTGAGTAAAAAGTATTATTATAGTTGAATCTTGAAGACAGCATGAGTCTCTCATTTCTTTTTAGTGTTCAGTCTCAAAATGAGTTTGAATGTTTAAGCAAACAATAACATTCCTCAAATAGTCACAACTCAGACACAACAACCATATATTGCATTACAACAACGTAACAAGTGTGACAAGACATGAAAAAGAATGGCACTACTATTAAATGCAACCGTCTTTTTCTTTTTCTACATATATAATAGAGTGCATCAACGACGACCAACAAGATAGTTAAAACTTTTTGTATAGTATAAACTGAAAAAGAGTTTGTTGGAGAGTAGCAACAAAATAAGTAGTGTTTAGTAAACAGTAATGTATTTTTTTTCTTTTCAGTCTAGTATAAAAAGGAACAAGAAGTCATCACTTTTTGAATTACTGTAATCACAATCGCAGAATTAAGCAGGGAACTTTCTCACATAAAAACTTACATTCATATGAGATACAAAAAGTACTTATAAATGATGCAATGTGAAATGTAATTGAGAAAATGTGACTATACTGTTGCGAACATAATATGTAATGTCAGAGTCAGTGGTAATTCTTGGTAACACAAAGACAATTAGAGAATAACAACGAGACTAGTACTAACTTTTTTCTTGGCTGCTTATAATAAAATATTTTTATATGTATGCTTAATACACATATTACTCTCAATCATCAACTTTATATTTTTTATCATTCCTCAAATCAACTACACGTCCAATTTATACAACTTTTCTTTTCTGATATGCTGCTGGTGTTAACAGAAATGATTTCGGGAAATGAGCTTCACTAATGAAATAGATGAAAAGGAAATTTGTGAAAATTACACTTCTTCTTAGTACTCTCTAAGGAAAAATTTGTGAAACAAGTCTATAAAAAATGTCATTTCTCATCACGTTTTGCTACCGCGACCGATGCTCAAGGCTCTTTTTCCTCCTATGCTATTACATAAAACTGTATAAAAGCTACACAAGAGTAGGGTCAGTAGCCAACTAATGAAAAGTTTGTTCACATCATGAATGATGACAATTTCCAACGTATGTATACTACTGTTTCTCATAAATCAAATTATTCTTCTAGAAATTTTGTTGTCAAGGCTAATATAAAGCTGTCGAGTGTTTGTTGCAACTAATACTTAAATTGATAAAATTGACAAAAATCTCTACTATACATATACTGCTATAGAGACTTTTTAAGTTCAATACATTTTAGGCAACTGTATATATTAACTTGCATGACCAGTATCAAACTAGAGAATATAACTTTGATTTAAGGCTGGAGGGTGATAGCTAAATGACTTGCTGTAACATCAAATGTAATGTTTAATGTATGTCATGTCAAGTCTCATCGTCACATATGTTACCTTTTGCCCTCATCACTAGAGAAAAGTAGGTGATACATGCACCTTATGCTAATTAAACCAAAACCAACTGACGATGCTGATGATGATGAGCAAGCATATTTATTTACTGAATACAATAACAACCGCAGGGTGAAAGTTGTTATTAAGGTGAGATACATATATTATCTTAGGTAATAATATAATTGTAATTATACGATAGTAGCCAAGGGTGTCAGTGTGAATACTAGCCTAGCTTAAAACTGTACACTCAGCAGTGATGGCGACGACACGTGTGGTATATACTATACATATAATAGATGTAATGATGATGATGGTGGTGGTACATTAGATTTAACATTGTAAAAAAGAAAGTAATTAAACCTTCATTTTTAATTTGAATTACATTACTAATTATTACCCGAGTGTACTCGAAAAAATTGATTGTCAGCTAAGATTACGAGCAAATAATAGTACACTTGGTTAAAACAGAATCACGATTTTTTGGCAACTGTTGTAACTCACGACCACGATTTTTTTAAAGCGAGTATACAAAAGAGATGAGAACAACAAATGTCTTGTGCTACATGGTGGCTCTAATGGTAAATAATTAGATCAAACCACTTACAATTAAAACTAGTAGAAAGAGAGAGAGAGAGAGAGATCATAATATAAAATACTTGAGAGATAATAAACTAGAGATACTCTATCTTTATATATTTTATAGCTACTCATTTGTCTTAGGGTACAAATATTTTGGATTAATTTGATGGCTTGTGTCAGCATAAAAAATCCAAGTCACTAGCACGACATTGTGTACAAGGATGTTTTCTTGATGACAAGACATTTTAAATGAATAGAGATAATTGGTACTGAGACTAAGTTGCTTTATATAGTTCACATCCAATTTACAGTACTTTCTTCATCATTTAATCAGCTCATGATGCATGCCGGTGTGCCGACTAAAAAAATGTGTCGACACATCAATTCTGACAACCGGTATACAATCTGTGATTTTTTTACACTTTGTCATCATTCACAATTGGATGACCAACTAGATTTTCAATATTGAATACGGATATTGGAAATTGCTATCGAATCGTTTTTATATTTTGCAGTAGTAGTACTACTACTAACTAGTACTGAAGAAGTATAACAATAGATCGAGATAGAACCAACAAAAAATCGTTCAGCAATTGTTTTTCTTCTTGTCTTTGCATCTTTCTGATGATATGCGTACGTAACAATATATCGTGCTGTGAATATGCAGCGGATATAAAGAACATTTTACATCTTGATTCTAGTAGAAAGTTGTGGAATGTTGCAAATGAAAAAAATTATCATCGTTAAATCAATTTCATTTTATATTCAGCTAATGCTACTTGTACTATTTTTAGCTCTGTACATTTAACAATGTTGTAGTAACAATTGACAAAAAATATTCAGAGAAAATACTTGAAAAAATTGAGGTTAAAATTGAAAATTGTTCAAAAGACTTTCATATCAAATTACTTTAGATGCCGATACACAGCAGGAATGTATTACTCTGAAGTTCTTTTTGCCTTTAAGAAATATGTACATAAATTGTAATATTTTATTACATTTATAAATGTTACAAAAATCTTCACCGCCGCCCTCATCATTCTAATTTTTTTATTAATTCGATTAAACCATACACAAGACTCACCTTTCTATGCTAAATCGCATGAAATTGGACATATATTATCAAATCAGGCACAAAGTTTAGGATTATAGCAACATAGGTGCAATGGCATACACAAGTTTGAAACACATTACAGTTTTTCTCTGTCAACTATGACATTTGTCTCCATGTCAAAGCTACATCGCGTGCAAGACACAATGACAGCATTTCGTTTCCACTTAGTCCTCTACTCTCCACATTTTTCACATTTTACATGGAATACTCATAGTGAAGAAACATACAATTTAAAATTCAACTCACGTGCCTAAGTGATTAGACCCTATGTAATAAATCTAATGGAGTGCACGTATATGCAAGTGAGAGATTTGAGCTTTGATTCAACATCATCTTCAAGTTTTGACTACAAACTTAAGAGAATGCATTTAAGAAAGAGAATTCAGAAGAAAACAGCAACATTAGAAAATTCTCATTTTTCTTAACTATGTAGTGTACTCAAAGATCAACATCATGTCCTAATGTTCATGCATGTTATTTTTTATTCAGTAAAATTTAAAGAGGAAATGCATGTGGAGTTTTGAAGTTTGTAGTATCATAATAATGTTCATTTAACTACATCAACTTTTACATGCCAAGCAGATAAATTTTAAACCGTTATATATATCAATAAATTTTTTTACACAAATATGTGTTCATGTTTTCTCCCTTCAACTTCTTAATGTTGTTAAACCTAAACTTGCGGAAAATAATAGTCGACAACCTAAGTCAACGGTACTCTAGTAGTGGCAAAGTCTACTAAAGAAAATGAACTAAAGAGAGAGTCTCAAGCTCTCAAGACAACTTGTCTACTAGTTAAATTTTCTAAATTCCAAGGTTACTTATGAAAATTTAAAGTATAAAAGTAATTCGCCGCTGCATGAAAATCTATAACTATATGCTCTCTCTCTCTCTTTCTAAAAAATCAATGCTTGATAGAAATAATCAGTAATAAATTCACTTGCAATTCCCTTCCTCTTGTTATTGAGCTTCTGCCCAGCATCAAATTTCAAAGTTGCAATTTAAGAATAAGATCGTGCACTAGATAATATATTGTTGTACATGAAATAATAACAACTACTGCCTCTCTCTCTCTCTGCCAAACATCAGTAACTAATACCAGCATTTGAGATCAACAATCAAAAAGTCCTAGTCTTATTACTCCTCTTTACTCTATACTCTATATGATTGTTACAACTTTTTGGCCTGCAGATGAAATTGTAATTATAATCATAACACCTGTAGTATATCTGCTTGTCTCAAATACTGTAAGATGTGTTGTTATGGGCTCTTTTGTATTAGAAAATATGTAATATAGCCGCAAAAAGAAATAACTCTCATCTCATTCTCACGCATTATAGTCCATTAGCATTAGGCTATCTCTATTTCTCATGATAAGACGTGATCACTACACAGTGTTTTGATTTTCAAGATTGCCGTGATGATAATGGTCATCATCATCATCAAAACTCAACCTTCACTTTTTGATATTTGACTTGCGATTTTTGCTACAAGGTCTTTTGATTTATATAATTTATTATATGCTTAACTATCTCAATAATTGCAAACAATATTCCACTTAAAATTTTTGTGTATAATACTAGACAATTATGATTTGCTCGATATCTTTCTAATCACTTCCTACTTAAAAAATTAAGGATATAGGAGCATAACAAGTAAATGTTAAACCCTAACTATTTAAATTTTAGAATGAAATTAAAAATAAACTTCCGGTTTCATCTTTTTCTCCCGTGCTGAAAGTCTTATCATTTAAATCACTAACCTGCAGGACACTAACACTGGCTTGGTGTACACCACCCACAATGAGAATTTATTATTACACAAAAAAACTGTCCATCATGCAACTCTCATCATAAGTATATCATCATCTAAATCAAAAGCCAAAGAGATTCTAGACAATTTATACTTTAACATTTCATAAGATGTAAAATAAGTATAAGAGAATCGTCATCTAATAATCTCAGTCACGCAAGTTGATAATGACCATGACTTTGATTCGGCGAAAGTTATATTATAGTACATCAAATGTATTCTTTTAAATTCATCTTTAGAGGCATTCTTAGGTATATATGATTGTGAACTTACTATGTGATTAGGAATAATTGTCTTAAATGTATATAGTGATAAGCTCGAACGCAAGTCGCGTGAGTATAGTGTCAGCACGAGTCATTCTCAAGATACCTTAACCTAAACCAACCTTTGATTTGATCACATGAAAAAAATATTTATACGGTAGCCATTGTTAATGAGTTATACTCTGTTACGACTACTTGAATTCAAACTTGTACAACTCATCTTCACTATACGGTTCATGTTCAAGGGCATCTGCAATTAACTAATGAGCTCAATGTCTTTGTTGACTTGATTATTCATCTTCCTTTTCATCATGATGATTCTTCTAAGTGATGAAAGACAAAAAATAAGTTGTTGCAAAAAAGTGAATAGCGAGTGACTTGTCGAAGTGTACTCAACATGAGTTCTAACATTTTCCTACAAAGTTCTAAGAATTTTATGTATCATAAGATGACAACGACACAGTAGGTTCAGCAAAACATAGCATCTCTATTTAGTGTTTTTAAATCTCTACCTCAGAGAGAGAGAGAGAGAGCTATACAATTTAAACAGTAAACTTTGCAGTTTTTAGCCTTTGAACTTGAACCGGAACTTAAATCAACATTATTTACTTGTGATATATGTTTCTTCTTGTTTATGCAACCTGCCACTCACCATAAACACTATGTTTTATTAGCTTTAATGCAATTTAAACAACACATTCATAAATAATACCAACTCGCGTAGTATATTCTTCTCTTCTTAACCTTTCTCATTTTTCTCTTCATTCAGAAAGCATCTTTCATCTTTCCATCAGTAATAAATGAGTCATCGCCACTCACTACAAATACTTGAGAATATCTCTATAAGGTGAATGAATGCATAGAATACAAGTGAAGACATTGCTGAGTAGTGCGGCAAGGCCTTAGAGCAAAGTTGGATAATCAAGCAATAAAAATTGCTCTTTCTTCCCCCTCTCTCTCTCTCTCTCTCTCTCTCTCTCTCTCTTATATTACTTCCTTCAATTTGCTTGACTCTGTTGAATTTTGCATTAGAATGCTTCTTCCTTTTCTTATAACTAACTTATTGCCGAGTAGTTCCTTCAAGCTATCTATGGAGAAAGTAGGATGTCAATTCAATTGCTCTCCCCTTCTTCTTCTTTATTCTTCCTATCATCAGCTATCAACATTATCAACCTAAATACTAACTGCACGATGAAACTAGCCAAAACTATTTTCATCGTTGTCAAAAAAATGTAGATAGATCATAAAAACATGAAATGTCAGTAAACACTGACAAAGCTCTCTCAAAGGTATATTTTGAAAATAAAGACATATATTATATATATACCACTCTTATAATCCTTTATGGCTTCTTTATATTCCATTTCCCTTAGTGACATGACATTTTGTAATAAGATATACCATTATATTTACTTTCCTTCAATACTTTCAAGTCATCAATTGAGTCTCGAGTGTTTATCTAACAAACCATCCACGTTTGAGATGAGAGTTTTTTAGTCTCAACTTTAAAAGACTTGTCATATTTGACAGTAACCGTTGGATGTGTATCACTTGAGTGAGAGAGAGTAAAGTTTAAAAAAAAGACGAAACAAGAACAAAAAAGATAAAAATACATATAATGCTATTTCAGAGCAAGTTAAAATCATAGTAGCATATTACACCTACTACTCTACTCATTCAGAATTCCTTTTCCTAATTTTAATTTCAACATTTCCAACCCTCCTAGCAAATTTCCGCTTATTTTTTAACTGCATGAGCTATGATGTGAATTACTTTGCTCAATCGCAATCATCATATTCGACTCAAGTACATATTCATATACAATCGATGTTTGTAATATAGAAATGCATGCTCAACTCTCACTTGATAAGAATAACGATTTGCTACATAATTATACACGTGGTCATGAATTTAGAATAGTGTGTAATATGTGTATATGTGTGTGCACATCAAGTTATCATTTCAAAAGTCTAAGCGTAGCCTCAAATTTCAAAAATTGTTGCAAGTTTCGCCAACCTGAAATTAAATGTGTTTTGAAAATGTGTTCTAGGATGAATGAGTTAGTGATAGGAAAGGAGAGAGGATAGTGAAAGAGTTGTGAGTGAGTAGCCAACCGAAGATTTCGCTTGAGAGCATGCTTGCTTATATATCTATCTAGTCAGTTTCAAAAGTTAAAATCCAGTTGATATAAAAGAGAATTTATATATATACATTTCACATTTTATACAAAATATAATAAACCTAGCACCTCATTGTTGTGCTTTGTACGGATGGAGTTTAGAAAAGAGAATGAGGTAAGAAAAGAGCAAGGAACCGGCAGGAGGATTTCTCATAGGAATATATATATATATATTAAGTATCTTCTTCTTCTTCTTACTTTTTTAGTGAATACCTTGTGAATACTTTTGATACCATTATTACATTATATTATTACTACTATACTATCATTATTATTATGATTATTATAATACTTCCTTCACTCCCAACTCTACTCACATTACATAAAACATTAACTCTCAACTCTTTTTGCTACCTGATCTCATCTGATATGATTTTCTTTCACTGATGCTCAACTCAAAACCAGGTGATGTAACTCCTAATTTTCATGTGAAGAACCTTTAGCCTAAACCGACATAACCATGAGAGTAGCATGGCATGCACTGTATTATATTATATATATATATATATATATATATATGGTCATAAATAAGAAAACTCTGAAAACTGATAATACAAAAATATATAAAATCCTTCATTTATAGCTAGTCATATATTTCTAGTAGAAAACACAAACGAAGCAGATAGTACCTTGGTCGAGAAGAAGAAAATAATATATATGCATGGGAAAGATTATTGGTCAGTGAACTAACTTTTAGCTGACTGGAATCATACTCATAAGTTTTACGTTTTTAGAATCTTGTTGTTATTATATTATTTCTATACGCCTGTATCTGCTTTAGTAGCGCTCTAAAAGAAGAGTATTAAATCTCATCTAAAATCTGATAAGATATCACCATCAACAAACTAGACGGCACAACAGAACATTCACTAGCACAAGGAACAAGAATGTGTACCCACTAGACATACATAATATAGTGCATCACTTTTATGTATACACTATGCTGCCTCAACCTATAGCTCTTTAGAAAGATGACCTATTACACCCAATGTCAATTTCCTCAAGAAACCAAGAAATTTCTCGGCCAAGAGATAAAATCCAAGTTCTTGATGAAGAAGTGAACACACACATTCTATTTCTATCTATTAATGTTTTCTGTAACCATTGTACAAAAAATCAGATTATACATATTGTGCTTCTACTACTATAGTGTAACTCTCCATTTATGTTCATCATATCAAGTTGCCTCATCTATTTACAATTATGCCGTCTTACTACTTTCAAATGAATGAAACTACTTTCATTAGCCAAGTGCAAACCTCGAAAAAGCTTTCCGATACTCTCAGAGTAGTTCTTCTAATGACTAAATGACTAACTAAACAAAATGAGTCGACACAACTATTCAGAAAATAATACAACAAAAAAGCCTAGTACTTTAGAAAATTCAAGTGAGACATGTTGTATTGAGCTAGATAGACATGTGATGATTATCATCAATTACTTATTGATTACTCAATGAGAATTGACAACTTTTACTACTATTCATTATAAATGTATGTGTTGTCTAAAGTCTACTCCTGTATATATATATATATGAGTAGCGTGTGTGTGAGAGAGAGACAAGGTAGTAAAAACAAATATTCCCCTTTGTTATTGTTGTCATCCTGTCATTTTCTTCTTTACTCAAAGACAAAACCGGTAGTTTTAAGTTCAGATTGCTTAGAGGAAATAGTACTTAAAAACACTAACTAAAAAACTACCGATTCTATCTGTTAAAGCTTATGCTGTAGTCACCATGTAACAAACCGACATTGACACCATACCATCAATCAGTCCAAAAAAACCCTCATGATAATGTATCACGTACATTTTTCATGCATGCAATCCAACTCTTGTTCTACTACTAAATACCATTGAATTCAACAATATATAGTAGAAAAACCTACATACCTGATTAGTTAATTGCACATTATAAAAAACATGAGAGTAAGTAAGTAAGGCTTCAGGATTTCTTGTACTAAAAAGGCAATTAAATTTGTCCATATTTTTCTCTCATTTATATTTACTATCTACAATGATTTCTCCTGTTTTGCACATTTTTTCAATTTTTCACAAATGTGCACTTTTGACTTGTTTACTCTTTTGTACATGCACACCTCACATATATATCGAAGCCAAGTTTTTTTCTATTCCTTACTTACTACTATAACTATACTAACATTTACTGTATATATAGAATGTGTACTTCTTGTGTATATATTTTAATGTTAATATTATTTATATTACTACAAAAGATTGAAGACTTAATAGCTCTCATTTATTTGTTTTCCATTTTTTTCTACTTCTCACTCACTTCTCTCTTTCTAGCCATTTCCACTCGTTATATGTCTCAAGTTCATGATGGATTGCATTATGCACAAACACTTAAAACACCTCACTTGTTGTTCGTCTTGTTATTTTCATTTGCTTAGTGCTGTGTACCTTCTGTTTATCTATTCTAGTTACTCTCTTTCCTGTTGTGAACTAGCATTTATAAACATTTACAATGTATGCATTTGTGAGTGTATGATTGTGACGTGTGGTTAGTTAAAATACAACCTACATATTGAGACTGGTGGCTACTATATGTCACTTCGACTAAGACAAATACAAAGTTTTTTTATACTTGTAGATGGAAATGTAAATATTCCCACAATTATTGGTTCAATAAATGCAACTATAGATTTGAGAGACATATTATAAAGAAAGTTACTAATATTCTGAACTTTACTTTGGAAAACTTTAAATAAATTGTTGATTTTACTAACTAATTTTACACTGCATTGCAGTCAAAATCAAACTTTATTTTTTGTTTTTAGCATTACAAGAAAAAGGTCTCATGGTGAAAAGTGAATGTATTTTTATGGTAGATGCATTTATTTGCATGCAATTCACATTGCAAGTATAAGTCTTAGGTCAAGAATCGAGAAGAGAAATTGGTATCTTTTTAGAAGACCAAGACTTGCACACTAACTAAAATATATGTAATTATACAGTTCACAATGCATAAATATGAACATGTTTTTTTTTGGATTTATCTTACATACGAGAACCAAAAAGTAAAATCAAAGAAGTAGACTCCGTGAAATATTTTCTACACATGCTATGTCTCTGATGATTCAATGAAAATATTAAATATGTAATATAAAGAAAAAGCTGTAAGCATAGCCAGATTGTTGTAGCAAAGCTTTTGAAGTAACTTCTTACTCTTCTTAGAGTAAATTTAAACAATGAAAAGAAATAGTTAAAAATAAATTTTTAATTCGTACTAACCTTTTCTTTCCACAACCAACACGGTCCAATTCCACATGACGGTAAGTAGCGTAAGTGGCCATGCTGAATATAAAGAAAGCCAAAAAAAATTTTGTACTTGAGTAGAACTGTATAAGCAGCTTTCAATAACTTTTAACCAAGTTTTTTTACTTGTCAACAACCCAACCCAAGACCAATCGATTGAAACACAAGATTATTTTCTGTGCTGATTTGTTAAATTACTCAAACCTAATTCCACAGCTATTATATTTGAAACTCTTCTCCTGTCTCAATGTTTGAAAATTTGACTAAGAACTTTCCTTTTTCTTTTTGTACTCTTCTACCTAATCACTAATTATATGTGTATGACAGCTACGTAAATAAGAGAGAATTTGGAATAAGTGGAATTTTCAATGAGACTGGAGCAGCACAGAAGGATAATATCTGTAGTCGAATGACACAGAATTTTTTTCTTGAAGAGAGACACAGAGAGAGAGTGAGCCTTTTTGTCTTTTGCCTGTTGCGGTATGTAAAAATTCTTTTTGAGTTGAGATAGATTCTATTAGAAATATTGAAACAAGACAAGCTCGTTTCACAAATGACTTTAGGCAGGCAAAAGACGATAATACTTGCTCATACACACACATTAGACATACGTATGTAGCTACTGTAAATGTAGTTATATGCTCACATCTAATGTCTTTCGAGTCTTCCTTATGTCATAGGGCAAACAAGAAAGACACACGTTAATGTTTATTTTAATATATTGTTTCTATATATGGTCGGGGATTTGAAAAAGGAAAATGCTTTTGACTAGTTCTATCTTCACCAGACATTCGTTCCTTCTAGTAGTAGAAGTAGTTAGAAAAAAATATTCCCAAAATAGCTTTTACTTTCTTCAACTGATTTTTAACTCTTCCAGGCTGTCTCTTTTTCAAACACAAGGACAACATAAGAAAATCAGTATAACACTTTTTCTATGTGGTAATAATCACATTATGACTCTTTCGGTCTCTCTCTCTCTCTTTCCATCTCTCTTCAATTGCTGCTGTTTCCATTTCAATGCTTTACACAATTCTCACTACTCTCGCCGGCTTTATTAAGATGTAAACAAGAACTACCTTATTTTCTTTTTTATACTTCCAAGATTATCCGACAAAATAAAATGATGGTGATACAAACTTTTGTTGATTTCTTGTTCAACAAAATGACACTCACTTTACTCTCTTGAGTTGATGATGTTAGAGCCTCGCTTTAAGAATGTTTTCAAAAAAAAAATGAAAAATCACAAGCGATATGGACGGAGACAAATGTGATACTGAAGTGTAGTGATGACAACACCACGACTAATATATAATGTGTACAATGTTCTCTTATTACTTACTATCCCTGCTATAGTTTTATGTTTTACTCTGTGACTTGAGTCTTGAATGAGATTCCTATGAACATACACTGCGTCAGAAAGCTAACAATAAAGGTAGCAAGGAGAAGTAGGTATATATAGTGTTGATACTAGAGAATATAACATGTGCTGAGATTGAAACTTTTGAAACTTTCAGGTAAGACTTTAACTTTGGTTTAGGTAGTAGTTGTAGTAGCTTATAAAAGGTAGTAGTAAGTTGGGGCTTTAAGTTTTAAAGGTATGATATAGAAGCAGCAGCAAAAGTTATAATAACACTGATACAACAAGCCTTCCTTGCACAGCAGTATAGAGCTAGGGAACACATTGTATTTCAAAGCAGAATTTTATGTGATGAAAAGTCACTGCGGAAGACGAGAGTGCAGAAAGAGAGAAGAGAAACATCCCTCAAATATCATATTATAAAACTATGACCAGTATTGTTGCTTCTCAAACTCAGTTCTATTGTTATGATTATTACTTATTTCATCTAAAATAATATTAGTTGAAATAGTATTATAAATATAGCATTAACAGGTATTAATATTGAGGATATGATAGAAACAGGGCTCAAAATATTTTTCTTTGAGACAGGTGATATTGAAGAATATGATGTGATATTTTTGTACACATTTTTGATTTTCGTCTTGCCACTGTACCATCAGGTTGCCATAAATTGTTATTGTTTCTTATTATATTCTTACATGGTCTATCAAGTGTTCTATATCATATATGTATATTCTTAGCATGTACCTTCTTATAGTGTATTCTTGATATAAATAGAAAAGAAAATAACAGCGTGTGCTCAAGCTCAACAATAAAAGGATATCAAAAATGATACAGCAAAGTTAACCCCTAAATATATAACTATATATAAGTATTAGAAATGCTACTGTTTCACACATCTACATCTTCTGAAGAAGAGAATTGAGAGTAGAGATATATAGCATTACAAATCTTCAAGTCTTTTCAACAGCAACCTTTGCTGCTACACTTCTTCTTAGTAGGTGTGTAACAAAATTTTTGTTAAAAGCTAAAAAAAGAAATGTTGTTGTATCTAAAGAATAAAAATCGAATAAAAAGTTTTACTCTTGCTAGGTCATACATATTACGTTGAACTTGAACTGCTTTATATTTCATACATTGTATATATATATAGATACAACTGCTATGTACATTTCTTCATGTAGTAGTACTACTAGAAGGCTTTTTTCTCACACCCACAAGGTTAGACACAATAAATTAAAAATTAATAAAAGTACAATGTGTGTAAGTGAGGAAAAAGATAAAAAGTTTTTGTTGATTGTAGCAACAACTTCAAAGTATACACAATTTAGAGATTTTGTAGTCTACACAAGCGAAGTACTAAGGGTATTACTATGTTTGTAAGATAGAGATGTCAAATGCATAGTGTATCTATAAAGTAAAGAAATGAGAAAATAGTGCAAGATGAGATACTTGTACATATTTATTTCTTTTTAGTGTATATATATATATATATATTAATTACTATATACATTTTGAAAGTTTTCAACAAACTACACTGCTCTAGTAGTGATGCTGCTGTTGATAGTTAGATAGTTAACACAACTTAGACTAGCATTTAGCAAACATATGTACTTTGTAGTATACCTCAACATAAATAGAGAAACGCAGTCACAAATCTTGTATACATTTTGCTAAAAGTGAGCGTGTATACCATTAGAGATATCAGAAAAAGCTCAGTGAATGCTCATGTTTTCATAAAAAGAAATGCAGAGATAGGGATTAGAATTTTTGAACAAATAAGATTTTCTGCATCTTTGTCCCACAACTTATTGTAAGGTAGGAAAGGCCACATTACTGTCTGTATATACGTTTATCAAGCTTACAACTTTCAATTTATAATGAATAACAAAAAATACACTAAACTATACCACTATACAAAATGTTGAGGAGAAAACTAGACGATTTTGTTGTTGTTGTTGTTACCAATATTATATACACATAATATTCTCAAGAAGAAGGAAAAAGCGACAACCAACAATCAGAAACAAACATCTTCACTTTTTGTTGGATTTTTATTGACATCCGTCAGAAAGTTTAGCTTTCGTGCTAACCTACCTCACTAAAAGAAATTATTCTCATACTAGAAATATTTTAAACTAGAGGCATTGAGTAGATTAATAAAATTAAGACACTTCTTGGTTAAATGAATATTGATGAATAAAAATAGTCAAGGACGCCAAAGGGTGACACCAAAAAACAAGCACTGGTTTAATTAGTGAGCTGGACAATTTCATAATAACCTTGTTTAACTATTACAAATAAAATCTATTGTTCTAGAATTGTTTGTTATTTATAAATAAACTAAATATTGTGCCCACTGCCCCGCAGTGTTAATCAAAGCGCCCTGCTTTTAAGGTAAACTTTGATTTGTAAGAGAATTAAATAAGAAAATAGAGTGATTGCATTGGCGAAGGTAAATAAATACTTTAAACGAAATCTCTTCTGCAAAACGTAGCTCGTTGTTAAACAATCTGTTAAACAAACTCTGTCGTTTACCATATAAATTACATAAAATCAAATATAAATATGAAGCTCAAAAGTGGATAAAAAGTAGATCATCATCACAATATGTAAATTGCTAATTTAAAATGTGGAAAAGTTGAAAGTCATGCTTACGTATCCCTCTAAATCCTTATTCAGGTTGAAAAAAAAGAAAAAAAATATTGTAAATGAAGTAGGAGGCGATAAAATAAAACTCTGTCGGTCACAGTTCAACTTCTCTATAAAACTGACGGGTGTATATGCATATAGGATAATAGTATGACATTCCCATTGTAAATACACTCAAGTTTGAAGCAAAAGCAACCAACTGAACTCAACTAACTCATTTGGGCAATTACTACTTGATTCCTTTACATTCTGTATTTTACATATTATTACAATGAACATCTCTTCCTCTCTCACTTACTAACCGTGATTCAATTCATTACTTTGACTGTAGACAAGAGTGAGTAGTTCATTTTAATATAATAATGCTTTGGTTCAGCTGTAGCTAATAACCAGACGACCCTTTTTTCTTTCTGCACAATACGCTACAACCTGACTTTATGTATGTCTCCTATATTTGTAATGCATCACGCTCATTCGGTTCCAGTTTATGTCCATTTAATTTTCTCTCTTTCTCTTATATTTACTAGTTGCAACTTTTAACAATACTATGATATGAAATTCAGCTTTATGACACACTAGTAGTTTAGTTACAATGCTTTGTAGCTTATAAATATATTCACCTGCTACGTCCTGTTGTACACTAATACATCTACAAAAATATTTCTTCCCTTAACACTGTATCTACTCTTTTTGATGTGCAGTTGTTGATAAGATCAAAATTGAGTGATGACACAAAGCAACCAGAACCACAGAAATGAATAGTATATAATATAAAAGCTAGTTAGACGACAAATTTCATTTCAAACTAAACTTTATATGTAGCGTAGTAATGTAATGTCAGTCTACCGTGAAATAAAAAATGTAATTTCAAGTACTCATGTAGCAAGTTACTTTCTACTGCTTTCTGCCTGTTGCACTTTTTGCGTCATCACAGAAAAGAATTACTACATTCTGAAATTTTGGAAATTGTACACAGCATTAAAAAGATTGCAAAGATTGAATTTTATGCTCAAAGTATTAAAAGTTTCTCAATATCTCTATGTAAACATTAATTGCTTATTTCAAAAAAAAAACCTGAAGACAAAATTCAATTATGAAAATTATATAAATTTGCTCACTACAGCGTACACTACTATACATGGGTATATAGTTAAACTGCTTATTGATGTTGTTTATGGCAGCATCCAGCCAAATAAGACGAGCGGATGTTCTTTATGCCATACCAGAGAAAAACAAATAACAGAGATAAAACTTTATGAGACTACTGAGAGCAGAGTGGTAGCCACAAACTACTTATTACTGCCTAGCCTCGGTAATAAGATAATGAGCTAATTTCCCCAAAAATTCATGATTCACGAAAAAGGAAATTAACAGAGAGATAGAGTGAGACTGAAAAAAATAAGTAAACATATTTACGTCTACCAGAAGAGTACTTAGTTTGGCCAAAAGTGATATTCTGGTCATAATATAAGACCAAGTGTGCATCCATGGATATTTTTAGTGTTCATACACGCCTACACATTTATTTAATAATTATTGCAATGTAATGCTGTTGTGTCCTACTAACTTTCGAATGTTGTCATTTTTTGTTCTTCATTGGAAACCACTGGTTGTCCATCTATAAAATCTCACTAGGTTGTTGAAAATAACAGTGACAAAGTCATGGGGCGTAGAAGAGGCGAAAGTAACAACAGATTATCACTCTTTTGCTCCATTAAAATAAGGAGTCAAGTGTATAGATATAAAGAATGCTGTTGAGAGTAGCATTATTATGTCTCATTGTTTTTGTGCTTTTGGTGTGTCACGTATTATTATTGCGCAATTAGCTTATTTGCTGTAGTCATTACCTTCTCTCAAAACTTGACCACAAGCTAAAAAAGCTCAAATAACTACAAGTTCTTACAATTTTGGACATAAATTACATATTGTTTACTATCAAAACTAACTACTACTGCAGGAACATTGAAATACAAAACAAACAAAAATCAAATATATAATCTAACCACTGGAGAACCTTGATAAGAAATTTTGTAAAACTGTATGTATTGAGGATTCAAACAAAATACATATGTAATATATGTTTTTACATCATTAGAATGAAATTATTTTGTCGTTTCTAAGAAAATTGACGAATTCAACCAAATTTCAACACATAAAAGCAAGAAGTTTGTACACCACACTAAATAAACAAACGGATAGAGTAATACGCAAACCAATTAGGGTGACCTTTGCGGTTTTGAAATACAGAAAAATGATAATATTTCAATGTTTTTGAGCCCTTTAAGTGCAGTATCATCCAAGAGATCCCTTTAAAAACAAAAGGAAAAGAGATTTGTTTGTAACCGGTTTGCACTTTCAACAGTATGCAACCAAAAACAATACTATGATGAACGTAACATTAAAAAATTACACTATTACCACATTTTCATAAAAAAAAACAGTAACATAAATTTTTCGTATCTTTACTTTTCAAAAATTCATTTGCGTCTAAGATTACAGTGCGAAATACATAATTGTCAAACGCGTTGCACTTTCAAGGATGCAAACTTGATAAATACATATTATATATAAGTAAGTAAATAATCATATATTGACTTTGGCATTTGACTGCTTCTTTTTGTTTAATGCTATTTACAATAATTACATTATTTTAGGCCAATAATAATAGTAATTCCATCAAATTTTCACAATTATTTATGATAGTTCGTGGTGCTCATATAATAATGTTGTAATAATAGCACAACAAGAAAAGATGCTTGTTGAATTATAAAGCATCCAACGTATATAATAAATCTGGGAAACCACATTAACAATATGTAACTATTTACGTAGCTATAAGCAGAACTCTATCTATAAAAAAAAGAAAATTAATTTGTTCACTTTCTTCATGATACGAGGAAAAAAACTTGACGCAAATACTCAATAACTATATGTATTTAGCTCGCAATACATTTGCTAAATACAATATACTCATCTCACTTTGTGTCACTCTTTACGTTATTTATTGCATATTATAAATACTTAATTTTGACATTTGTTGTGCTACACTATTTACAAGCTACCACGAACTACAAATAATGAAGGTAAATTTCCTTGTCAGAAAATTGAGTTGCGAACCTAATATACATAAACATACTAACGAAGTAAGATTCAAGATCAGAAGAAACTCTTACATTTTCAGCATCCTTATTCCTTTACAGACTTTACATACATATTATATACATATGCAAAAGTGCATTTTTCTTCATGTTTATACATTTACATACCTACTTTACTTTTAATCGTCTTTATTTACTATAGACATCTTATACTATATTAAGCTTAAACACACATATATGTGTAGTAGTAGTAGTGAATGTCACACTCCACTTACTCAACATTTTACTTTCATTCTCTCTTCTTACATTTTTTTCTACACACACGATATATAGAGTACAAAGTAGCCTAGACATACATTATAAAAGGTGTGACGCATCTAAAAATGCATATTTTATGCATCGCCACCTTCTCAACTTGTCTAAGTCTCAATTTGAAATAATGTGGTATAATGGTAATTTGAAATCACCATTATGTACGTCTTTAAATAAAATTTTAGAGAGAAGTACAACATGAAATGGTTTTTCTTATTAGTTCAAGTTCAGTCAACAATGTTAGATACAGTAATCTAAAGCAATGTACTCCTGTGTACATACAAATGTATATAGTATCAAGTTAATTGTTTGTACATTGCATTTGCAATCATGTTTCAATACAGATACAATATTTTCTACAGGAAGTATGTAGTTAGTAATAACAGGACATATCTGTAAATGTATCTTCTCGTGACAAATCACTACATAATGCAATGAGCCTTATACATCAGCTATTACTGCCGGTTTTAGTTGTATGAGTAATATTCAAATGAACGTATATGTATGTTGTACATATATCTACCCCTGAAACAAATCATATGAATGTGTGCACAATAAAAGAAATTGCTAGAGAGACACATAACAATAATTGTTTTTCTTGTCGTCCTGTCTTATCAACAAAGTCACAAGTCATCGTGAGAGAAAAGACCTAACGACACTTTTTTTTCTACTAGTGATATTTTCAAATGCGACAAGCTAAAGCAAATATACTCTATTCATAAGTAATGCAAGTAATAAATAGTATAATATGAACTGCATCATTAGTACGGTTGTGAAAACTCTAATTACTCAGGATGCTAAATTACCGAGTGTAAATATATCATCAAGAATAAAGAGTTTTTTAGTCATCTATATACTCAATTAAAGCTACTGATTTACTTTTCTACAAATGAATTAAGGGCATAACAATTAGCGTTGTGTTGAATTTACTCATTATATTGATAGACATACAACTTAGTCATTGTCAATGTTTGTGCTTCTGCCATTCAATATAATAGTAATTCTCTCATCATCCGCTAATGAATGACCTATGTAATGTAATATGATAAGAGAGAAAGCATAAATATACACTCGCAAGACATTTTTATGTGTTTAGAATTTATATTGTCTATTTATTTATATATACGTGATGAATTTTTGTTGTTTAGTAAATTGTCTCTATTTACAACTACATAAGAAAAATCATTTGCTGCTGCTTCATATGATATGAACAGAGCAAAACACAATAAGAAAACGAGAGTGAATATTTGTACTTAGTTGAATGAAACATAGGTTAAGGTTTTTTAGATTTGTGATGACTGAGAGAGTGAGTGCATGCATGTTATTAACTACACTACCACCCACATGGAAAATATTTTATTGTGTTTGAGCTAATGCATGTTATAATTGCTACAGACATAAAAAACTACTAGCAAAAGTAATGTTAATATCACGTTTGCTGTGTAATGTACATTAAATGGGAAAATGAGAAGAGAGCATTGTGTGAAAGAGTTACACTATATATATATATATATATATGACTTTTCATATATACAGCAAGAAGTACTACAGGAGCAAGACTAAAATTATAAAAAACATGTACTCTACTGTAACATTGAGAGTTATTCCTAAATAAAAAGATTGAAGAAGTCGTAAATGTAATTATATATACAAATACACATGCATATCAAATAATTATATAGAAAAGGTAATTAGCTATATTTTGTGTCTTTAGAGTATGCATTTATACATATATATATATAATATCATAGAATCGACAGACATTCAGTCATAGAGATAATACATAAATTTATGAAAAAATTCAACTACTTTCTGAATTCCGTATGTAAAAATAGGTTCTCCTCCATTTATTTGTATACCGCGTCTCTTAGTAGAGATAAGACGAAAATGTGAAAACTGAAACTGATTTTTTTCTTCTAAATTATATGTATTGAAGAGAGATACGAGAGAAGAGAAGACAAGAGAGAAATATTTTTATGAGAAGCAAAAACTCGTTGAGCAGATTCAATATTGACAATTACGAACAAGAGATGAGATATTTTGTCGGCTTTTATATCTGTATCTAGAGTTCAAGAGTGAAAAATGAAGACATGATAAGATAAGATACGCATATATAAAGCGTCTTCCTTCCTGCTACAACTTTATACAATATAAGTACACATACAAATCCTATTGTAGCTTTATGTACACATATTTCGTATATATCAAGACAACTATGATGACATGAAAAAAATACAAGAAGTAGAAGAAGAGACAATACAACTACTACTTGTGATATTTTGTCAGCTACTCAGTGGTTTTTCAATTTTGATCAACTCGGCTGATTTCTGCTGATTTCACTTTTCTCTATACTCTACGCATATCATCATCTTCACGTCAAGTTCAATGCTCAATAAGTCGCACAAGGCTAAACTAACATAGCGGTCATGATCATCACTTCACCTGACATGAGAGTCTCACGCATCACTAGTACTTTAAGTGGTGGTTTACATGTAATGATACTAAGGACTGAGTGAATGAGTAAGATTCTCAAGATTTTGTTTTGTCATTCGGAACATTGTACTTTCATCAACCGCCAATATTTACCACAAAACTCCTTGTGAAAATAGAAAAGAGAGTCTAATAAAAATTGTAGGATTCAGCAGCGGTACAAAATATATAAAAAAATATTTTGCATATATGTATCAGGCCTTTTTTACTGTAGCATGGCTTACACAAAAGATTTATTAGAATTATCGCTAGTCATCATATTTATATCACTTACCACCATTGAAGATAACTTCTTTGGTGGCCTATATGTATGTATTTAGATGGTTTTTGGTTCATTAATACGAAATGGTCATGTCATAAAATCTATAATGTTTACCTACGGTCACACACACAAAATATTTTGCCCACAAAATAATTTTTATAATGGGGCTAAAGCACTATATGATGATGATGATTATACGAGTTCAGTTGCTCAGGAAGTCTGTCCCATCTTGCTGAACTAAATGCAAGCTCATTTTCACTCGTCAAAAGAAGCTACTTACAGTTTTTGGTTTCTTGAGACAAAAAAATAAAACTACAAAAAAATGTGCAGATAATATCTGTCAATTGCTACAACTCTCATCCTTTACTTTCATCTGAAACAAAAAGGGAGGAAAAAGAAGAAGTTACACAAACATGTTGTACGTACATAATAGTTGTTACAACAAGCAAGATAGAATTTGAAGACGTGTAGTAACTACACAAGGTAATATATAATTCTACAAGATAATGACATGGCATGAATGTAAAGATGTAAAACAAGAGCAATGTCATGACACTCACTTGACTTCTGAATATATCAAGAAGAGTCGTCTTCTTTTGTGAAAAATAGATATAAATGTGTTTTTTAATCTAAACAAGTCAAGTACCTAAAACGAAACCTAAACCTGGAATAAATTCTAAGTTAAGAAGAAAAAAAGAATACATCTGAACTGAAATGTTTCTTTACACCTCTGCATTCAATTTTCAACCCTCATGACTACTTAAGTTGAAGATGCATCTGCAGCTGGATTTATATATTTTCGTCAACAAATGTTTTGGTTTTCATTCAATTACTTATATACTTGCTATTTACGATATAGATGATACAATTTACGGATGAAAAGTGTATCTAACTTGGTCTTTTGAGTGTCGTAATGATAGTTACTTTTGTGTAAAGAGTACCATACATAAGAGCATAGCATTGACTGAATTATTGTATTATTATTGCCTCTCATCTCGTTTCACTCTCATGAATTTTCCTTTTAGGACATATCATCATCTTTTTCAATTTGAGAAAGTATACTTGACCATCTCTGATTTGTACAAAGTACATACTTATTTGCCTTTTTTCAATTTTCTCACTTGTTCAATCCACTTGTCAAAACTATAACACCATCATTCAGCATATATATACATACATGTAATAACCATGACTCACATGCCAAAAGAATAAAATAAAATTTTCGTCAAGATTTCATTTTAAACAACCTGAAAGAATTGTACTAGAATGCATATATCACCACTAGAAGCTATAGAACCTAATGTATATTCAAATCATTTGTAGTTATTATTGATTCTACTCTTATTGCCTATTGCTGAAAAAGGATATAAACACACATGAGATACAGTCTTAACAATGAAAACCCGTTTCTCAAACATTTCAACTCATTTGTTAATCCATAAACTCGGGTGACACTTTTGAATAAATGCAGATGGTGGTATATCCTGTCATACGACACTTATAGGTAGGGCAGTAAATGTGCTCCACAAGTTACATGACACAAATCAATAGAAAGCGGCATTTTCTATAAATTCAACAACAATAAAGTTTCTTCATGGTAATCGAATCGACTAAGAGAATCAAAAAACAAATCATATACTGGCATTCTTCACTCATATGCTACAACAATATATATATATATATATTAACCTGTGTAGTAGACACAGAGTGAATTTTCATCTTATAAACGTCGTATTACACTTTTCCTTAAATGACCGAATAAATTTCTGAGTAATTGTAGCATATATTTTACATTCTCTACATGTCAAAAACTACTAAACACTATAATAATATAATAGGTTACTACTTATCATCAGCAGCACTAGTAGGAACTTCTTCACAACTAAACAACTCAAAAATTCATACAATACATTCGATGACGATGATGACAAGTGACACATAATGGGTTGTATAGTTAAAGAGAACTGACATGTTAATAACTTTTGACTGTTCCACTTCTCACTAATCACGTACAATTGTAGATAAATGCTAAAGGTGTAGTCAACTGTGTCCAAGATTTTAAAAATGCAATTGCAATGAGAAAAAAGAAATTGGAAGGAGGTGAAAAGGTAGCAATTTAGTCATCAACATATGAAGTGAATACTAGTTTAAAAATTCAACACTATATTCTGTTGTAAATATATAATAACTACAATATTGTAATCAGTTTCAATTTAATCCACTTATCCTAAATCTTACAAGACAAAAATGAGTGAGTGAGGAGAGAAGGAAAAGTGTTTACAAGCACTACAGTGCTTTACTTTATCTTACTATTGAGAGTTGGACTCTTGGAGTAATTGCAACTTGACTAAATAAATGAATGAATGAGTGAGTGAATGCTGTCATGGGAAGCATTTAGGAATGTACAAGTATTTTAAAATCACTACGGTAGTGTAAATCGTCTTACAACTAAAATTGTACAATGCAAAGCATTTCCTTAGAGAGAAAGAGAGAGAGAACAAATGTCTTTTCCTACTACACTACTTATTTTTTCACACGTTACACACACACGAACATGAAGAGGATTGTAGAAATAATGTGTGCTAGGAGACTTCTATTGTTTTCCTTGACAAAGCTTCGATGACACCACTTATGCACATCAGATTATATATATACACCTATATATATATATTGTATATGAAACTTTGTTATCAAAAAGACTCGATGAACTCAGCGAAAATACTAAATTGACATAAACTTGTGGAAATAGATTGCATGCCACCATTGTTTACCTTTATATAGTTGCAAAGCTAGAGAAGTATAGGAACTATTTGAACTAAATTAAAGCTTGACATAATAATATTCATCTTCTCATTGTTTGCCAACTTATATTTTTGCCACAATATATTTTTGGATCAAAATTCATGATGAGAAACATATATATCGATACTTTGTGCAAAATTAACAATGACACTATATATATATATATATATAATCGCTTACATCAAAGTTTCAAAATTTGTATTCTTCTTATATATATACTCTTTTTGTACCACTAAAGTTACACCGACAAGCATGTATTTTTGTGTTTTTATTACTCTTTTCTGTTGTTGGTAGTGGTCGCTTATAACAGGAGTACCAATGTGTTCTCTGCATGTAGCCGAGTCTCATCTACAACAACAAACAGTTGTTATTATACTTGTTTCTCATGTGTTTAATAAGTATAAAGCAAGCCGGTATTATAAATTATAAATTTTGACAACTAAGGGTGCATACAGGTGCAAGAATCTGTGATGACCAAACCGTTACGTTCCAGTCAAGCCAACCGAATATATAAATTGTTGACCAGGAGGATATAAAAAAGAAATTCAATCTAGGATGTGTTTATATATAAATCTACAGCGATTATAAAGTTCTATAGTATTGTGGCTAATAACTAATAAGATCTAGTCATCATCATATCATTATTATTACTACTGTTGATATGCATCATTATATCAAGTATACATGAATGTATGTACAGTACAACACATTTCTTTTTTCTCCGTATTTTATAAAATTTATGTGTAGTGAATTGTAAAAGTTTGCTACAAAGTTACAAAGCAAACGAACCTCACACCTTTTCTTTACAACGTCTTGGCTTTTTTTAAGACATGATGGAACAGTGTAAAGCGATACACGCAACAATATACGTAGTGTAGTACAATATATATAATATAAAATATTAACTCAGCTACCAACATTATTCTCGGCAGCAGTGTAACACAAAATGCACTAAACTTTCTTGGCTTCCTTGTCACGAAATTCATTGTCATTAGATTCTTTACTACCAATCTGAAGTAGCTACATGCATTTTATATATAGGTCTACTAGTAGAGCTAGTTGCATAGACGATACAACAAGAAAAGAGTGAAATAACTCCACGTGTACACTTTTATAGAAAAAGAAAAGTCAATGAGACTCTTGGATTTTTGATGGTATAAAGTCAAAGTAGGAAAGTATTATAAAGTATCACACGATAGATAGTACTGAGCTGTACCATTCGGCACTAAAACTCATCTTGTATATATCTATCTACTTTTTGTTCTATCTGCAAACACTATCTAGTAGACCGCATAATAAAATTTACAAGTTCACACAAACACAATTTTCTCACGACAAGATGCAATTTTTAGGAATAAACAGACAAAAACTATTATAACCTCATATCTCACTTCTTTCATTCTCCAGTCTCTGAGAAAAGGAAATGAGAAAACATATTTTATGATTGGAATGTACGAAATGTATTTAGCAAAAACTATGCGTAACAAATCCAAGTGTAAAATAGTTGTCATTTGTCTATGTATACAGTATTAAATGAGTTACCTACTAAAAATGAAATAAAGTTTTTTGACTATGTAATTTATAATTGTTGATTCTAGTCATCGTTGTAAACAATTCCGGTTCAATTTGACTCCTACCTATCTCCTGTTTGAGCCAGCTCGAGTCGGAATAAAATGCAAGTAGTGCCATATATATTCTTACAATAAGTGTTCACACCTTAAACAGTATATTATGAGCCATCATTCAAATATTTTATACTTTTTGAATTAAAGTGATACATCTCTTTTGAATTCACGCTTACAGGACAATGTTGTAGTTTCAAAACAATGTAATGCCGTCTAATTACCGTTTAAATCTTTTCGTCCAAATTCTTGATAATCTTATATTCTCGTGTGTTTATACAATTTAACTACATAGATATAAACATAATGTCTAATACCTGTCTACAAATTACGTATATGTATTTACAGAGAAGAGATGCTGAGGAAATTAATTAGCATAATTACACACGAAATGTACATATATATTACATCCATGTTCGAGAATGGATGAACATTGGCAATATAAATTTCTACAACTTTTGTTCAACGGCCATTCAGCATAAAGTCATAAAACATTTTATGTGAGCATTTATACTTTGAATATGAATAGCAGAAACTCATAGTAAAATGCCAAATGTTTCTATGAATGACTGTTGAATAAAAGGGAAAAAGTGCAATGAGCTTCATAAATGAATAAAACTCTGAGAAAATCTCAATTACTAGTTTATATATTCAACTAAACAGCACAATTACATATTACTACAAGAACATGTTATGGTACCTACGTATGTTAAAACAAGCCTTCATATAGCTACTACAATGAACTATAAATAAGTTACCATTTGAAGACAACAATACATACTTTGATTCAAGAAAAGTGCAGTGTTTTTGCTTATGCTCCATATAAGTTCGGTATATATTCAAAGTCTTATCTATATACTTTACTATACTCTTAATTGCCAATGGTCACAGTCAACTTACAAAAAGTCACATCAAGCTGTATAATGAACAAAATGAAGGAGTGCTTGTGTTTAAAAGTCTCCAGTTTATGTACTCTTGCCAAGCTAGTATGAAACTAATAATAACATAGCAAAAGAACTCTTTCCCCATTTAAAATTGAAAATAAAAAGGACATATTTGTGGCTTAGTGAAGAAGTAGCTGACGACGAGTGAGTTGCACTTCTTCTTAAAGATCTTTGTGACTCATTTGCCATGTTTCTTCGGCTCACTACTATTACACATAATATAAACTCTATATCGTTGTCATTTTCTAAGAGAACACTACATAATATATGCGTGTACATGTTTTGCTTCTATTGGCATCGTATACATCATCAGATTTTCACATCTTGCTTTAAAACTGCAAATACTACTCTTTTGCTACCCTTATATTGTGATACCTATGTGTATGTAAAGCCTTTAAAAATCTATTTTTGATGACAGTAGAATACGACTCGTAGTACTAAAACTCCAGACAACAACATATAGGTAAGTAAATAATTTACTACAGTAAAATCTTTTTCTCAGCATTTTCCCACACGATATATACAGACTGTGTCAAAATGTGACCACAGTAGTAAATAAATAATTACCAACCAAGAATATATAGATGGTATACATCGTGAGAGAGATAATTAAGTTCAATATTTTAGAATGCAACCAATCTGGTTTCCTGCCATTTACCATTAACTATTTACCACCACCACCATCATCATCATCATTCATCTTAAAAAATGATTTGGTGTCTTGGAACTTTTGATAGTGTATCAACAAAAGATCAAGTTTGAAATTAATAACTAGTTGCCATTTGCCAAAAGAATCTTCTACCACATGTATCTTTTCTTTATGTCTACAAAGAGACAAGAAGAGGTGATACTCAAAAAGACATAGAATGTCCATGTATATAAAGTTGATCTTACCACTTGAAAAATTTTTTCTTCTCTTCATTTTTTTTAATCATAATATATCCTCTAACCATACAAGAAAATATTAATAACGTAATATTTACTACACTCTCTTGAAATGGCTGCATATTAAACTCGATTCTCTATTTAGTGAGAGAACTTGTCAACCACAAAACCAAATGTTTATACATTTTCCTAGTATCTACTCATCTTATGCTTCATACTCATCTTTCTACCAAAGGTCATGTACATTGTATAGTTGATATCTTCTTGTTGGTTTTCTTTTCTTTTGTGGTCACTATTGATTACTTCAAAGGAAAGCAACTACCTACTGCTTCAACTACTAAAATATGAGGATCAGCTTGTCAGTGTAGTATCTTTTCAAATGCAGATTCACCGTCCAAATCAGAATTAATAATAAGAATATATTTGCTTTGGGCATATGACAAAATAAGCGGACTCAATAATCTTAAAACTAAAAGAAAGTACATAAGAAAATAGTTTACGCATAACGTGAAATAGTTCAAAGTTAATCACAAATAAAGTGATAAATACTGAATTGCTATCAAATTGAGCAAATTTTGATTTTAATGTCTAACAATATGTAAACAAAGTAAAGTAGTTAGTTGAACCCGGCTTTTTTTATTATACTCCATTATTAATTTATTAATTCATTCAGGTATACTTCAATAATCACTTGTATTTATTTTATTTATGTAATGCAGTAAACAGAAGCATTTTAGCTTACATTGACTGCCTTCCATTTTTCATCACAGAAGACTATTTATTATAGCCAGGAAGTTGAATCATTTGTCTCAAGTTATTTTCAGCTTCATTTGTCTACCCGACTATTACTACTGTACATATATATATATATGCATATATCTGTCATCCTCACCAAAAAGGTTCATCACCACACGAAGTTAAGAAGACACATAAAACTACAAAAATTGCTTGCAGAAATAGAAGAGAATGTTTCGTCGTGCACTAGTCCAAAAGTAGCATGTATCAGCAGTAAATACTAGTTGGCAACCACATCTATGTAATACTTTAGATGCTGTAATTTAATAGTGCTATTTATTATTGTCATCAAATTGTAATTGATGCAATGTCAAGGCAAGTATGTGAGCCAAGATTCTTGTTCAAAATTTTGGCTAAATGCACTATACACCGAGAAAAACTACTAAAGATTACGTGAAAAAAATTTCAGGTAGAAAAACTTAGAGGAGGTTATTTTTTCTAAGCTGAGACTATATGTCACGATTTTCTACAAATTGTTATCAGTACACAAGAGAAAAGTAACAAGCACAACGAACAACTTAGGTACCGTAAGACAGGAAGATGAAATAAGATGAAGAAAAAATTTAAGACGATTTAGCTGATGAACAAAAAGGGAGACAAATATATACTAATAGCCCAAAAGATGACGTCTTGTAATTTAGAAATGGCTAAATAATTGTATAGACCACGTAGTATCTAATCATAAATGCATTCTTCCTGTATGCTAAAATGCCCTGGGAAAAGTGTCACTCTTATAAATCTTTTTATGCATGAGTACAGTTGTTACACTAGATTATTATTTGCTGCTCAAATTTACTCATCATAAATGGACTCATAATTGTAATCACACAAAGTAGTTACTTCTACACCGATTTACAAGAAATTGTTAGTGCATGCATGAATTGAAGTTCATGACAAATTTTTCTCTAAGAAATGTGCATCAGTCAACAAATCATATAATAACCAAGCCACTCTTTTGAGTACATGGTCATGCATCTGAAAGTATCACAACTAACGTATGAGTAACCAATTACCAAGACAAGAATAAGTAATAACAATAAGACTATTAGTATTTGCAACACATTTTTCTTCTCATTAGAGACATTTATGTCTAGAACAAATTTCTAAATTTCCTCCATTTGTCTTGAACTAACCTGCTCTTCTATTGTACTGTGTACAAAAACTTATCTGCTTGTTCCTATAGTAATCTTAAATGAATGAATGACTGCAACTATGTAACTAAACAAGAAGCCGTAAGACATGTTTCATTAACCAAAGTGAACAATAGATTAAATGTCAGTAGTAGGTGGGTCGTACATAAAGGAATTTTGAGTATTTCTTACATATCTTAATATCATTTATACATTGAAAGATGAGAGTCTCATGATGAGACTCTTATCTGACCGATAAAAATACAGCAAAATTTCATGCAAATATTTCTGTCACAGCAGATTAGAAGCTTGTAATTTTTAGTAAGTCAGCTCAGTAGATTGTATCTTGTCTATAGTATACATACTTATGTTGGCTCCAAGTCCAATTATAAATACTAGTTAAACTTAAAATTATTGCAAGATTCAACAATGAACTCAGTCTGCTGCTGTAGTAAACGTGCAAACAATTCATTTGAAATAGCGATTCAATGAGATAACAACAAGATGGAAAGAAGAAACAATAACATTAAAATAGCTGAAAGAAAAAACATCTCTCCCTGCTGATATATGTAGATGGTACTAGATAAAAATACAACATAATGTACTACATCAACAACATAGTCTACTTTACAATGCACATTAATACGGCATTGTAGTACTAAATATCTTAGCTGGAAACCAGTAAGATAAGTTGTTAAAAAACATGTACTTTTAATCCAAATTATCACTAGTCTTTATAATACCTACAAAAATTGTAGCTAATGTAACATAACAACGACACAATACAAAAAATATAAGCAACCCTAGAAGTACGTAATGTTTATTTACTTTCTAGGTTAACAGCAATAACTACTCAACTTATTATTATTGCCATATATGTTATGTACCATATTATGAATTGATGATATATGTAGAATGCAGTTTTTGTTGTTAAATTCATGCTGCACTTACTTACTGTTATCATTATTACGAGATTACTATATTGCTGAGATCGAAGTGATAAAAAAGTTTAAGATCATTGTGTTTTATATACTAGTACATAGACAGTAAAAGAAACTAAACCATATGATCTTGACATTTTATTTTTGTTTGTAAAATTACAACAAATGACACAAAGATTTTTGCTCTGGCACCCTTCGGCTTTTTGATAAAAAAAACAAATATCCAAGGGAGAATTACAATGTGTAGCTAGTATATGTATTTAATGTATAGCAGTGCATCATGATTACATAACTGTTCATAGTTGGCAGTGAATTGTCAAATGTGACAAAGCAGATCGGTGGATACTTAGATAAAAACACTGAAAGACATAAGAAAAAATTAAGAAAATGCGATGTTTTTTTTATCACGGAAAGATAACTAGTTACTACTTGAGCCAAAGTGTCTTGCGAAAGAGACTGGCATAATTGGAAGTTGAGACAATTTTCAATTTTTTAAAGATCATACACATCAACAATTGTACAACTCGTACTAAACATTTATACAGATAGACAGGAAGTTATTAACAATTTATACCCACAAATTTGAAACACATGATGTTGAACAGTTGTTGGATCATTGCTAGAGTTGTGACATTATTGTACATTGTCACATTTATGTATAGTGTATAGCTACATAAGGTTGTATGATAAACTTATTGAGATTTTCAAAACTCACGTATCTGACGTAAAAATCTTTCAACCTGTACGGAGAGTTCTTTAAATTCTACACACCTGCCTTCATCTTCACGCCCAATTTGTACATTGCATAGTTGTATTACCGGAAAGCTTTGCTTATTACACTTTTATGACAGACATGAGTCAATGGCTGAAAGGAAAAAAAAGGTTTTCGCATCAATATTGTTACCAGTATCGTGTTGTTAATATGCTATATTTACACTTAAGTTCATCTCATCTTTGGCATCCCAGCTAGAGAAAAATCTTGAACTGATGAATCTTCCGGAAGATACTTAGCACAACCACTAAACTCTTCCGCTCTTCGTCTTTTTCCACGCTAACCTGTCAAATTAGTTATCACAGTGTACAATCTCTCTCTCTTTACTTTCAAAGCTTACTAAAAATTTCACAATCTATACTCTGAATCTTTATCTGTCTATATGGACTACATAATACAACAGTATAATAACATTCAAACATTTTTTTCAAGGTTCAAACAAATCTGCAAAACACTATGTTTCTTCTCGATGCATATTGCTGTCAGTTACACGTGCATCAATGAATTTTCCATATAGTTTTTCTATACATAAGTTATATATACTATTTAGCTGAGTACACAAAAAAAGTAAAACAAATCCCTACGGGATGCAAAGCCAAAAAACTGTTTACATATCATAAACAACATCCGATGCTTCTCTTCTACTACATCGCACACTTTTTTTACATAGTGTGTCTTTTTGACTAATTGAGTTCTCGAGTTGAGAAACTTTGAAACTGATATGTCAAGAGAGTACAAGTGCATCTCTCTTACAAGTCTTGTAGCAAGTGAGTGTGAAATGAAAAAAAAATTACGAAAAATTTTTCTGGTGATGCACATTGGCTTCTTTTATTATTACAACAAAGTTAGTAGTTGAGCAGATGCTTTTTAAACATTTAAAATTTTTTAAAAAGACTTGCCAACTTAATTTGTACACCAGTATCCCATTATACATACCTATATTATCTGGCAACTATATTTCTCTCGCAATTTACTAGTGAGAAAAATACATTTACAAAGTATATACAATTACTAGTGTGCAGTTTGACTTGTTGAGAAGCGAGTTGTTATACATTAGGTTTACTAACTAGAGAGTGGTAATAGATTAGAAGGAAAACTAGCTCAGATTAAAATGTGTGCAGAATACCGAACCGACCGAGTGAGCTTTTGCTAACAAAGCTAAAGCACAAAAGACTTTTAGATATCGTGTGCCAAAACAAGTTGAATTATTGAAATGTTGAAACGTTTTTGCTAACCACTTGTTGCTGTTGATATGACTTTATACTGTTATCTACATGCAATTATTTTACGTTTAGCTAGTTTCTTGTTGTACAATGTAGTATGTATTTATCATCCGTTTTGTCATTAGCCAGCAAAAATTGAAGCAAAGGCGAGGCATAACTATATAAGATAAAATGAGTCCACAAAATATATACTTGAAAACAAGTTATATTTATGGAATTTAATTGTGGCTGAAAAGGTGCTTCTTTGCACTCATTTGTCTGTCATGAAACCCTATGATTACAATTAGCTTTTTAAATGCTCATACATACTTCAAGAGAAAGAGTTACTCACTGTTTAAATGCTTCTTTTGCGTTTGTGACATCCAAGAAATCAGAATGAGGTAGTAGTTGATGATAATAGATCAGTAGCTTTTTAATATTATTTTAGTTTATGTAAGTAACTCTACTCTTCTTTGACTAAGCATGACAACATTTCACTATATAAAATAAAAATATCATCATCAACTCGTTTACTAAATATTTGCATGTACTAGCATAAATTATTTTTAAAAAACTTTCACTGTACTTTTGCCAAAATGTTTCCTGATGGTGGTTTAGTTGTGGCCAGAAAAGCTCGTGTCACTTCATTTGTTAAAGATACAAAATGTGAATAAGAAGAAGAAGAAGATTTAAAGGTTATTGTTGTTGTTAAGTATGGTCATACACACGCAGTAATAACAATAATTACTTTTAAAATATGTACATATTGTAAAACTAAATACAAATAGCTAGTTACAGCCTGCAAATTAGCTCATTTGCCAGAGCAAATAGAATATTATGTTACACTTTCCTTTCTACAGATAAACTTCACATCTTGATTCAATACAAATGAAAATGTAGTTGCCAAAACATGCGAATGTGGAATATACAATGACAATGTATGTGACTCATTTACATATAACATAGAGCTAACATTTAACAAAGAACAAGGAAAAGGTAAAACCTTTATGTTTATGACAAATATTTCTAATCAATATGAACATTTTTACAAATCCTTTCTGAAACTATCTACCTGATCATTTGAACTAAGGAAAAAAGAAGCTGTAAACATGCCATCTTAAATACATCATGTCACTACACTGAATACAGATTGGGTAAAATTAAGTCTGCAAACGTCATTTAAACTTGCCATATTTGCTACTACTATACTTTACTAACCTATAATGCTAGTATGCTTATATTTTCTGAATTATAATAAGCATAAATAATAAAAGTCAAAGCATTTCATCAATTCAAATTCTCACATCTGTTCAGATAATACATTCAGTTTAGATGTAAATCATGTGCATAAAGTACCAAATAATAAAAAGAAGAGTGACAATGTGAGATTTGCAAGTTGAAGTATATGTTGTTTCCATGCAAATTGCGATACTCCTCATTATTACTTTTCAAAACATTCTTGACTTCTTTTCATTGTGTCAATGATTGACTTACATACTACATACTAAACGGCTCTTTCTCACTAAACTTTCAACTCTGTTTCTTTCAATTATTGTCGTTAAGTTGCTCTACTCTCTCAGCTTAGTTACCATTTACACACAGCTAATTCTACTTACAATTATTATGATGACTTTGAAATCAACTTACAATAAACACATATATAGTCATATACTCGTCAAGATGAGAGCTTGTACTTATGTACTTCTACTAGTCACAGAAACTTGAAGAGTTAAAGTCGTTTACTTCAAGAGGACGAAGAAATGAACATACATGCTTATGTACGTTGATGATTTACATGCATGAATTAAGATTCGGAATGTATCTCTTTAACTAAGCTATCAACTCAAAATTCTAGCCAAAGCTTGCCGATGCCGATATATCTATAGAAACTTCAGAGTTGCAGGCAATATATGTAGAGAAGTTGAAGCATTCTTTAAATTATTAGAAATTGTGAATAGGTAAAGAATTAGTTATATAGTAGGAGCGGTCAAGTGTTGTGCATACATTCATACATATAGAGCTCTTTCGGTTCATTTTGCAAATTAAAAGTGCAAAATCATTAGAGTACTTACAGCTGTTAGTACTTTGCAAACCTTTAGTTACTCACTGTCGGCATAGTTAGTTCTAACGAGGTGGTAATAACAAGGCAATTCGCATATTTATTTGGATATATTTATATATGTAGATATTGCAATTATCACTGACTGACAACGGTCATTGTCAGTGTCAAGAATATAACTTCTATATAGATGTACATATACAAATATGTCTCTAAACATTTCAATGAAATGTTTGGATAGTTAGTACTTCATTTATGTTGGAATCTTTGAATGTTATAGTGGCTGCGGCATACGACAAAAGACAAATATGAGAAAAACGAGCAATAATGAACATGAGTAAAATGAGGCATAATAAATTAGCACAATTTTCTTTCTACTAGATCTTCCTTTTGCTAATTGAAACCCTAGCAATATACGTAGAGCGTAGAACTCACGTACAAATGGAATTTCAAGCGTTTTGTGAATTATCTTATTTCTAAATTTACAAAATATGAAAATAGAGGAAAACAGAAGTAAAAATCTAATGAGAAAATTATAGTGCATTTCCGTATTTTGAGATGTTCAACATGAAGTATTTTAATAGGAAAAAATGTAATCATCATCATCATTGAGATAAAGAGGAAATGCACTTTGCATCTTGCAATCTTGAGGTAGTTATATTATAAAGAGTAAAAGTAGTAGAGACATTATGTTACAGCGGGTATGTTATATGTTAGTATAAAAAGTTGCTGAATCATTATCATCATTCTGCTGCTGCATCTTTTTCTTGCCGTATAAATGAATCACGCTCTTCTGATGTTTACTATGAATACAGATTTTTTATTATGATTGTTTTCACTTGTATCGCCATGACTTGCTTTTGCGGTTTATATATAATCGACTATGTAAACATAAAAGTATAGAATCTCTATGAAATGTAATCAAGTGGAATCAACCAATATAACCGACAAGACAAATCAGTTTTCTACTCCAAAAAGTAAAAAAAAACTAAAATTGGCGACTTCCGCAGGTGTACATCAGATACTATGAATAAATTCTTTTTGTGACTGTTTACCGAGAAAATACAAAATGTCTAAGCAAGCATGTCAAAGTGACATTTTTCAAGAAATGTAAATAAACATTTTCCAATTCATCCAGTTTAAATTTCACAATTCTACTGAGTCTATACATCTTCTGAAGATACAAATATTGAAAGAGTGACTAAAGTCTATAGAAAATATGACGAAAATGATAAGCAACAAAAACAAGGTTTGAAGCCTTACAGGAAAAAATATAAATTACATGATGTTGCTTACTTTGGTGTATTTATTGCGCTTATTTAGTTTACACTAAAGGCATAAATTTTTACTTTAAACAAGATTTACAGAATATACATATAGTATTAAAAGATAGTATAATCTCTATTTCTAGCTTATATTCATGTAAAAGTAATAATAGCCATGAAGTTGGCTAATAACTTGTCTATATTTTTTCTATTAATTATTTTTCTTTAAATTATGATACCACATTATATAGAAAAGATATTTTCACCTCTTCACTAGTTTATGTAGCAACTTGAAATATTTTAAAAAGCTGTATACATAACTATGTAGTATGTTTATATGCACTGAAGATATGTATACTCTGTAAATCTTTAACAGCATAGACACAGGGTTGACTTTAAATTGAATTGAATATGATGGGTAATTTCTATACAGGAAACTATAGCATAATATAAGAGAGCTATTATTGTTGCATGTGTGATGATGATGAATTTGCATACTTATCTGTTTGTCAGTCTAGCACAGGCTACTCAATTTTTTGACGGCACAATGACGACGTGGAATGTGTTTTTATATACTACATTAAATAATAGGAAGTCTCTTACAGGAGGAAGCAATATTAAAAAAGTATAATATAATAATATAATATAGCCTCTATGATGGTGTTACAAACAGAATAGAAGGTGGGTTGTTATAAGAAAGCAATCAAAAAGGTTGCTCCAAAGAATGTAGCAAAAACCAGAGAGAAAAAAATCAAGAAGTGTGTAAAAAAATGAATCAATCAAAAATTTGTAGTTTGATAATCTTGTTTTAATACATGTTTAATTTTTTTAATACCTCACTTGTCTGTCTGATTACTCGTCTTGTAGTGAAAAAATACACGTAAGTAATTTACAAAGAAACCTTTGTGGCTCAATGAAGCTATTAAGTTTTATAGTTTGAAGCCAAGTCAAAAATTGCAGTGTTTTGTAGTCCCGTTTACAATACACAATAAAGTGATCATCACAAGAAAAAAGGACAAATTTGCCCAAAGAAATATAATGTATGTAAGTTATTTTGTGAAAGCATAACGTGACAAATTCTTGCAGGCTATTTGTTGGAATTAAATGAAATATTAGAGTGTCGTGATATTTTCAACGTGCATCACCATTTATCTGAAATGTAACCTACAAAAAATATCAGAAAATGACATGAGAAATATATGACATATTATGATGCCACCTTACACCACAGGAGGACTAAAATCTAAGTCAAAGATGTTCATTGCAAAGCTTTAACTTTTCAAAATCTTAACACAGTATAATATTTACAATATTTAGCATAGCTTTCTGATTTAAAAAACGTTCTAGAATAATGACAAGTTTCTTTGCATCATTTCAAAAAAGTCATGCTTGCTAAGCAATACACTTTTTCACCCCCCCTGTAGAGAGAGTGCATGGAAGAAGTTCCGTGCTTAGAATTTATTTGGCATGCTATCTTTTCTTTCTCTCACTCTTTCTTACTTCTACTCTATTGGAGACGTCATCATTTCTCACAAATTGTATGAAAAATTGTTTCTACTATCTGACATCTCCAACTGTGAGCTAAAAGGCTGATTCCGCTAATTTTTTTTCTTAATAAAATGCTACTACCTATCTTATTACTTCTAACTAGTTTACCAAACAATTCTGATCAATGTGTATTTTACTATATGCATTGGTTTGGGCTGAACATTCTCATTAATTGTTGAAATTAAGTTGTATAAGAAGACGACGACAATGTGACACTATTAGTTAAAAGATAGGGATCGTAATAATTTAGTACGTTCTTGAGCAAATGAAATTTAAAATTATTATCATAACCTATATGATAAAATGATAATGTTCAACAAAAATATGAAACTTCACCTTACAGCTACACTATGAAAGCAAAGTCCAAACATAACGTAACTAAGATACAATAATAAATACCGCAACACCAAGCAAAAAGAACACAATAATGGTTAGAGATTCAATTTGTATTCTATTCATCACAAAAAAAATCCTGTTGTCATATAATCATACATAACTGGTCGTCGAGAAGTGCTATGTATCATAAAGATATTCATTTTTTCTTCTTTCTTTTCTCACTTTTTAGACGACATTTGACAGATTAATTTTATTTTGCCATCAAGATTTGTGTTCGAGCCAACACATCACAATTGTATGAAAAGAAATTACAACTGTAATTTAATCATTTGCCACTGCCAGCCCATCAACAAGTGAAGAGACACCACCACGCGTAATACGTGGATGAGCTAAGAGAAAGAGAGTTATCTTTACTGATGTCCACAACATCAACATTATAACAAAGAATTGAAATATAATGCATTATATTGTGGTGTATAGTAAATTAACTTTGGGCTTTATCAGTTTTTTTTACCGTGCTTTATTTTTCTATCTAACTGTCATTCATTCAGAGAATCTCTTACGCTTGTAGCACATTCATCTTCTACTTTTGCATTTCACCCTAAATCCAATATTTTATTCTTCTACCCTCTTTACCCAGAAGAAATTACAACAGCGTAGTAACTTGGATCAATGCAACCAACGTACGTCTGAAATGTAAATGTTCTCTATAAATGACATGGGGAGCACGAAAGTCATAACAAAACTAAAAGAATCACCACACATAGCATCAGCACGTATCAAAAGATTGAAGCAGGACAAGAAGAAGAAGAAAACGAGTCAATTTGCATTTCACAACTTTTCACCTAAAAACGACGTGCTATGAATGGAGAATTTTCTCTGAAAAGACATTGCCACTACAACTACTTCTTCATGTATTCCGTTATTTTATCTTTGACTATTTGACTTGATTTTAGCGTTGTGGAGGCAGTAGTTGTTTTTACAATCGACTTGGTACTTCTTAAGTCGAGTCCATAATTTTGTGTGAATGAATGTGTACACATATTATGCAAGTTTCTTTCTACTGTATTCTAAATTGGCAAAAAATGTTCCTTATTCACTTCGCACTTTGTCACTAAATTGTTCAGCAGAATTTTTCCTATTAGAAAAAAGAACTTGGAAGTATATTAAGATAAAGTAATATGTAGAATAATAATAATATATATATATATATATATATATATNTATATTAAGATAAAGTAATATGTAGAATAATAATATATATATATATATATATATATATTATACTTTTTTCTACATTTTTAATGACGAGTCGTAAAACAGGTGTGTCAGTAGGCATATTAGACACAGAGTTAAGGACAATGACATGTACATATTATATACAAGCAGACAAACATGGAATTGTGAAATAATTTTATGCGCATATCTCACCTACTAATAAAAGTATTAAATTCACAAAACCGTGCGCCATATCAAATAAAATAATATACAAGTCTCTTTGCCAAGTATCAGGTAGATTTTATTATACTAGACTGCTCAAAAATCTAGTTAGACCCAAAATATCAAAACTTTAAAACAGTAGTCGACTATATATGCAAAATATATAACCAGAAATTACAAATCATATATAAACTAACTAATCGTCATAATATGATATTTGCGTTCTCTTTTGTATTTAAAAACGCTTGATCTCTCTGTGTGTACATTATTGAAATTGACAACTATTTTTAGGTAACACAATAGAAACATATTTCATTTCAGGTGAAACGAAAGTTTACACGTGTTTCTGTCTCATGAGAATAAAATGTTGTCTATAGTATAATATTATGGTTAGAAATTTCGGTATAATACTAACCTCATCAAGTAACAGTATCTTCTCTGATCTTTTATTATTCACTCATATGAAACAGCAACAAATTCATTATGAATACTAATATTAAGAGCAGTCAAAAGTAAACAACTTTACACGGTATGCTCAAAAAACACCAAGCAATCAAGCAGTGCAGTGGTAGAGATGATTTGGCGATTCGCTTCCGTTACGTTTGAGCAAAAGTGGCAAGTGCTCAAAACGTCAATAAACTACTAAGTAGCTAGAAATAATTGAAACGATTAACTTAAACTGGTTTTGTTTTGATCACTCTCAATCATCAATTGCCATTCAGAGAGTAATCTAGATGACGAAAAACATAATGGCATATACTATATATTCATGATGATGATTCAAATGTAAAGCGTGCGTATAGTGTAATATGGAGAAAGGAAAAGATTACTAATTATCACTCAACAGGATCATCACAAAACTATCATCTCACCTCACGTTTCTTTTGACTCTCTCAAAGTCACGATAGAAACTCTTTCTCAATTTTGCATTTTTTAGATTTTAGATTAGTATTTAGTTCAACTAGGATTCTAAATAATAACAACATCAAACTATGAAATCTTGTACTTGCTATTTACTATATTTACTATATTACCTTCTGTTATAATGTCAAGTACATAAAATTATATAGAAAACTGAGTTTGGCACTAAATGATATTATCTCAAGCAAAAAATAGATGACAATATATTTAGTCGACTAAATACATTTTCAAATGAAGCATATTATTGACTCACAAAGTTAATGAACCTAAAGGAAAGAGTCATCCGTATCTCATCTGTTTCACTTTAATAGCGTAGTTAATAATAGGAAGAAACTGTGTTCTCAATTCACTCTCATTTTTTTTACTTGATACGACACATGATGTACAAGCAAGAAGGGAAAAGCTCAGCCATAATGACGATAAAAAAAATTTAAACAGCGTTATTTCGTCATGTCTCAACTATATTTTTGAAAACGATGATACTTTTTTCAACCACACCTACATATAACCAAACTGATTGTTAAGTAGCTCGACAAGAACCACCGACATGATATAAAATGTTTCCTCCTATATGCATTTGCAAATTACTCTGGTTGTAGTACATTTTTGAAAACGACCACAGAAATCGTGATCCTGATATAATTTTTTGTAGACGGCGACGAAGAAGAGACGGAAAAATGTACAGTACAAAACAATATTACATAACACAAATGCATACTTACTATTTAAAATGCAAAATATGCATTTGCAAATAGCTGAGAGTTAAATTACTTAGATGATACATTTTCATAGCATATAGAAATGAAAGAAATGTCTTGTATATAATTCAACACTATTAACGCTAAAAGATAAGCTAATTATCTTAACAAAGTTGAACCACCAGTCAAGTTTTTTTCCTTTCTATGTGAAGTTAGTGCATTAAAAGTGTTCTAGAATTGTGATTTATTACAGGATCTACAAAATTGTGCTAATTCTATGTTGTTTTAAAGCTTTCTCTTTAGTTACAAAATTATTACAAGATATGTTTCTAACACAGCTATTAAAATTGTAGTAAATATCATAAGCTGCCAAAGTGAAAAACAACAAGTGAGTACTTCAGGGTTTACTGTGTATATATTTCAAAGAACCAAATGACATGATTTTGTGATGAGTAAAATAATACTAAGAAGAAGATAGGTATACAAAACTGAAGAATGACAATTGTTTCTAGTTACTGCCACTAATCAAGCGAAACAAATTATAGAAGAACGTGATGAAAACTGTTTCCACGATTTTGAACTCTGTCAACTTTTCTTTTTCTTTGAACATTTCTTGAATCATTCTTGTTGTTATCTCTTATCTTTTATTGACGATGAGAATCAGAAGATGATGATGAGACTCGTGCTTACCCATGCTACAAACGTAATGCAAATAGGTACATAAGAATAATGCTTAATGGTAGCTAAATTAAAAGAGATCTCTTTGAGCTTCAAATTAAAATAATGAAATGTCGTGATGTCTGTGATACAATTTACAGTTGAGTCTTTAGCAACCGACAATGCACTTTTGCATAAGAGAGTAGTCTCTTCTTTTTACCATGATTATCAAAAGAAGGAGAAGAAGTAAAAAACCGCATAGTCTCTACAACTAGCCGACTATTGTAAAGAAAGAGACTGCAGACCAGAAACTTGAAAATTTTACGAGTGAGTCAATGATGACATGGTAATAACTAATAAATATTTTTTTGTTTCTTTTACCTCTCTCTCTCTCTCTCTGTCTTTTCTCTTCGTGAAACAACCAAGATGACATAAAAGTGCAATGTTTAAAAAAATAAATACATAAAGTATATTTTTATGCGACTGCTGTTTTTAGAGAAAATTGAGTGAGGGTTAACGGACGAAAGTCATTTTCCTGAGCCATATATACAATACATCTTGTCATGCACGTAGCAATTTTATATTTATCTACAGAGAAAGAAAACCACACATACTAACTATAATATATATAAACACAAAACTATATAATGATAATAATTTCTTTAGAAAAAAAATCGCAATGATTCATAATTCTTACTACTGAAAAAATTGTAAAAAAATAACTAAATATTTGCTTTTCCAGCATTCGTTTACTGTTACACTCGAGCAGTACTTATAATATTAGTAGATAACTTCTCATTATTCTTTGCAAATTTCAATAAGCTACTCTCTCATAAGGTTGTAATTTATGTCAGAAAACTTGAATTCCTAATTGGAATGGTATTACTACTATATACTCACTTACAATTATTATGCTATAAACTATTTAATAACAGTTTCATGTGCACAAGTTGAGCAGAGTTTGCTTATATGTAGAGAGAAGAATTTTTGAAATTTAATTTATTGCTTTACCGAACAACACTTATATACTGACCATTATATACCTATGCACATTGAATACTAGTTACACGATGCATAATTGTATACGAGAAATGTAAGGAGCAGAACAATCATTTAATTCTCTTTAATTACTATAATAAGTAGTTAAAATTGATTAGAAAATATTTATCTTTTGCAATGTGTAGTATTTAGAGACGATATATTTTCCTCATTCACGCGCATACTTGTAATTGACAACTTTGATAATCTTATTGATTATCAGAAATTAATGAAAACTATGGAGTATATAATAAATTTTCAGTTTCAGATCAGTAAATAATTTAAAGAAGAAGAAAAACTTTCTTCGTTTCTTCCTAGTTTGTAGATTAGTATATGTAGATAATGAAGATGTTTTCATTACTAATTCCCATTAGTCATATCAAAGTGACTCTTATCACATCTTTGTTTTGTCTTACATTTTTGTGCCTAACCTACCTATCTTTTACAGAGAAATTCACTTCATTATGACCTCATGACCTTGACTCTTGACCATCATTTGGTGTTTTATAAAAACACATCTTATGTGTGGATTGCTTTATTTTCTTTTCTATTAAAAAGAATACAACAAAAGTTTTTCCTCTCTTTCTCATCAGCTAACTACTAACTGATACATAAACTTACCCTGAGTAGGGCATAACTGCCAAAAAAGTTTGGTTGATGAGATTTGAAGATGTGATGAATTAACAAATATAATGGTGATAGAGTTTTATGACTTGATACCTAAAGTTTTCTTCAGCTAATAACACTCTCAAATCTCAAAGCTAATATATTTCATTCATTTTTACTCCCTTGATACACACAGATACCTTATTTGTTCTTTACTTTACAAACTAAACTGTAATTGTGAAGAATGCAGCTGCATGAGGTATCAATCAAGAAAACATCAAACCACACTTTCTCAAAAGACCAAAGAGAACTTAAAGTCAGTTAGTTAGTGTTAACCTAAACTATATATCTTTTCTTTTGGTGAATATAATTGTTCTTCAAAGTCGTTAGATATGCATGGGTGAACCATAAAATAAAACTCATATTTTATACATATATATACTTTGAGTCTTTGCCAAAAATTTATTAAGCATTATTAGAAGCTACTTTGAGTGCACTATTCCATGACGGACAAAAGTCAACCACCAAACATGTGTAAGTTTTGCAACCTTTGATGCATTTTTTATGATGTGCAGTGAATGAAGAGGATCACAACAAGAATTCGACCTAAATTTTATGAAACATGAACTAATAACTCATTTACTAACTAACAATGAGTGAACAAGAATAAAAAAAAGTGAGTAACACTAACAACACTAACGAGTTAATTAATTAACAAAGAAATCTCACTCTCTCACTCATTGTAATTGGACTATATACGGCTATATGGATGTAGTGTACATAGTGGTAACGTTAACGTACTAGAGTAGTGACGAGAGCAGAACACTACTAGAGCGCAAAATAATGTTTTTACTTAATTCTTATAGATTACTTTTACTGAATGCTGATGCAGACAAATATGAACTTATCAACTCTAACTGTACACTCTGGCACAAAATATAACAATAAAAAGGTGTGAATAAGAAAGTAAGTATATATAAAGATTAGAAAATTGTTATTAGATTATGGTAATTTTGACCACGTACTGTATATATACCGTAAATGTCCGAATAATAGCCCCCGGCCATTATTTAAAAAATCGATGCGGACCCCCGGCTACTAAATGAGCACGTTTTTAACACGTGTTTCCTATCCTATTATTTCCTACTTCCCAATAGATGACCCGGCTATTATTCGAGCTCCTGCTACTATTTAGGCCCCTGCTATTATT